>JBCAUJ010000014.1:5464634-5510741 GCA_038406275.1 Cataglyphis albicans | reverse complement strand
ATATATTAAAGTTTTGCTTTCATTGTGGTACAAATTGCATATATATTAAATTATATAAATTCGCAAAGTTCAACGCTTTCGCGCTTAGGTGCAATGCGGATGGAAGAGAAGTGCAAAACAAAAGATAAATGCTTTTAAGAAAAGAAAATTAGTGACTTAGTGCTAAGCACTTTTTAACTGACGCTTCTTGTTTATGAGATCAAACTGTTTGATACGTTTTTTATTTATACATGAATAAATACATTTCTAATAAATATATACATATATATGTCTAAACAGAAAAATAATAATATGATACATATTCGATGCATTCTTTTTACACTATATTTACTTTACATTTTATAAGAAATAAACACGATATCTCAAATATATATATATATATATATATATTTGCATATCAGAATAGCTATGTAATTTACATGTGCGAATACATATATAATTTGTTTATAAAATATAGGTTCAACTTTTTAATACTACATTTATATGAAGTGTGTATGTGTATATCGAAAAAGTTATATGCATATATATATATATAACATGCTTATAAATTTTTCGGTGTTTTATCGACATACTTTATGCACGTTTGTAATCGAACTACAATATCGAATGGATATCAATTCAATCGATAATAAATGTGTGTATTTGGTGTATCCAAGAGAGGATCGTAGATTATCCCGGAATAAACGAATTAAATTATAACGATTCAGTCTGAATTTTAATTTTTCTCTGACTAAACTATCGAGATGTTCCAATAATTTTTAAATAATTATCGATCTAATATATTTTTCTAAAAAAGGATAAAAGATTAATAAATATAAAGCTATATAGTATATAATTGATTTGAAACAGGTTTTACCAAGTTTCTTTATTCGAAACTCATGTACAGAAATTTCGAAAAATAGCATTAGAGATATAATAATCCCCGTGCAATGATTTTTTTTTTCTAGGAAAAAATAAATTCAATAAATTTATCGAAAAATGTCTGTTATTGAAGTTGCATCAGTTTATATAATCCGAGGATTAATCGGAGAGTACAAAGAACATTCGCTAAAATACTCTACAATGGACTTTATTCAAAACCAAAGTCAATAAAAAAAAGTACACGGGATTGCGACTCCTTCCGTTTGTGGTCATTTACGACATTATGTATGTATATTTAATTATTGTTTACCTTTACACGGCGCAACAAGCAAAGCACTGTTCATTATGTTTTAATGCATCACTTATACCATCACCACTTTATAATGTAAAGTTTCATCTCTGCTATTTGTAATTTTTTTTGATTCGCGTTATTCTGATCGAGTTCTTTGCTAGCCAAAAATGCTCAAGTTTCTTCTTCTCACTCATTCTTTTCGCTTTTATTGTTCTTATCGTATACAGCTTTTTCCTTCCTACGATCTTGACGCGATGACTTGGACGCGAACAGATGATCCTTGACGCGTTCCTTGACGAGCTTCTGTGGAATCACCATGATGGTAGTTGTGATATTGCCTAGGAATAATACAAGAAACATGGCACTGAGTACTGACACATGCCATGTCGCCTCTGGATGATATGTCAATTCGTATAATGTGTACGCGTTGTAAAGCTGAAACAGGTAACCGACGAAGAGGAACGGCAGTAGAAAAGAAAGACCGCGCCACATCCATGAATGAAATCCTTCTATAGTAATGTCCATATTGTCCCTCTCGCCTAACGCTTTCAATCGGTACAAAACGCCGCGTTGGTACCGAAATTGCAAGTATTGAACTACACCTAAAAAAATATTATATTATTAAATAAAAATTATTTGTTATAAGCAGTTGAATGCGATTGTCATGCTAAAAATTACATAACACTTACTGATGTATACATTGAACCACATGAATTGTCTACGAAAAATATACCACGGTCCTGTATTTGGCCACACTAGTAAAACAGCGGATACTACAGTTGAAAGAAAATGATGAAATCTCCACCATCCTTTGATTCTAGATCCGTTCACTTTGAGTATACTTTCTCTTATTGTTAGCGTGCAATAATACCAAACAAGGAGAAACATAAAACTAAGTTCTAAAGTCCTAAAACATAATAAAAATTATAATACAAGTATCATATATGAATAAAATTTATATTAGACAGAAAATAATGCAACATTGGTCATACAAATGTGAATTGAGTACATAATAGAGCTTTTATACATACCTTATATTAGTAAATAAATTTACTACAGATAATACAAATCCAATTACTGACAGAACTAGTTTAAATTTCTCATATTCATCTTTGTACTTGAATCTGAAAGTAAACAAATATTAAGAAACCACTCTGAATGCAACATAAATTAGGCTCGATTCTTAATAGCATGACATACTTGTCGCTTTTATTTAATATGGAAACATTAACACTGCCTAGAATAATTTGAAGATAAGTGCCATTTGGCTTAGGTAATGTTTGTTCTATCTCATACAACTGTTGTTCTCTCCTTGCCATAGATTTTTGTAATTCCTCTCGCATTTCTTTTGTGTTCAATCTGAAAATAGGTAAAACAAGAATCATAAAAATCATCATATGAAATATTTGATTAATTTTAGCAATAACATTACAAATGTTCCAAGCATTTTAATCAACATTTTTTGGGTATAATTGTAATAAAAATATTAAAGTTTTTTAATTTTTATATTTGAATAGCTCTTTTAAAATTTATTCTTTTATTGTAGTTCTTCTTTATATTATGTAAACTTACTGTTTCAACATTTTAGATATTATGCCCATACGGTATTTCTGATGTGAAATACCTTTAACACATTTTGCTTGCAGTTCACCAACCTCTTCTAATTTTGCAAGATATTCCCTATTTAGTGCCTGTCAACAGATATAAAAGTTTTTTTAGAAGTAATCATATTTCTAGTTGATTATCCTTAATTATTATTGATAAGTGACAATTACAGATTCGTGATACATGATTGCTGTCAAATAATCTATTCTTTTATAATTCTTTAAATTATATTATATATTTTTTTTACACATTTATATCATACATATTTTATCTCACTTACATTATATTTTTATTTCTCTATTATCTCTGATTGTACCAAAGTAATTTGAAAAATAATCAATTTCTGTCAGAATAATCATCATAAATAATTCTAGTCTTTATTAAAATTTTTTAATGTCATTATTATTAATCGAAATAATAAGAAAATAATTCAGAGGCGTACATAATATCAAAAACATATGCACCAAAATACATATGTGTATCAACGATGATTTATCAATTGTCATTTATTGAAGGTTCATTAGGTGAATTTATTAAAACGAATGTCACGCGAAATCGCTGAAATTCTGGATCCTCCACCGGTCAAACATCTGTGCGGGATGCAACATAACCTCCTCTTCCGCCTAAAACCCAGGACAATTCTCTCACCTCGAGTTCCTTGTAATCCTGCGCCAGATCCTCCCATTCCTTGGTCAGTCCCGGTTCACAAGTCTCGGCGTCCAGGTCCATTGCGCCGAAGAAGACGTCGAGTCAGGTGAGGTTAATAGGCGTCCGTTTGATTTCTCTCGACGATATTTCTCACACACTTTCTGCTGCTTCCAGCAGTCGCGGACACGTGGCGGAGAGAGAGGAAGGAGTGAGAGAGAAAGAGAGAAAATCAAAGTTGAAAATTGCGGGGAAATGTAGGAAGGACGGCGGAGTTAAAGTACAACAGTTCCAGGTGCATACGTCATCCTCGTACACCTTCGAACGGCGGAATGTCAAGGAGGTCGAGTCGAGACCGGAAGCGGGAGAAGGACAACAGCCGGTGCGCCGGATAGAGTTAATAGTAGATAGTGCTGTCGCTGATAACGCTGATAATGGCGCGACAAAGGTCAGTTAATAAGGTGCTCGCTGATGAACGAAAATTATATTTAGAATATTTGGATCATTAAGATTTAACGGTCGAGAGCTGGTCGATACTCCAGAATATCGATATTTTATGCTTAGTTAAAGAAAAGGAGAAAGAGTGAGAGAGAGAGAGAAAGAAAGAAAGAGAGAGGAAGAAACGAGAAAGAGATACTTTGCGAACTTTGCGCGCGCTTATCATTAAAAGGCTTTAAAAAAAAACAATAAGAACAAATAACATTAGAATAAATTGTAATTATTAAATTGTAATTATTTTCTATATTTGATAATAATTATTAGTAAATTTTTCATCAATATTTTGAAGTAACAAATGCATAAAATTAAATTTTATATATATATATATATATTATACTGATATAAAATGAATTGATCTCAATCACGTGATGAAGCGCACGTGGTTTTGACGTCAAATGACGTGGATTTGCTACACTGGAATATAATATAAAATAAGCTGAGAAGAAGATATTGATGAGCAAATCTGTTCTTTTTATCTATATTTTTTACACTTTCCTTATTCTAAATTAACTAAATTTTAAATGTCGAAAGTACCCAAGCAGAACATAAAATCACAATAATATCAAAATAACATTATAATAACTTTTGATAGTCATTATTATTGTGATATTATTGTGATTTTCTATTCTGCTTGAGTGCAGTTTGCAGTACATTCGAAAAAAAAACAGATCAAAAGATAAAACTTTTATATCAAATTTATTGCTCAGAGAATATTATATAAAATTGCTTTAATTGCTCTAATAAAATTTAATAACAATTTTATATAATTATTGTATTGTAGTTAAAAAACATATAGATTTTAATTTTTTTTATTTTGTAGAAATAAACTAAAAAGAAAAAAAAAACGAGAGTGGGATGAGAGGGATCATCTTATTTGTTTAAGATCCGAAAATATATATGTATCTCTCTTGCATCGCCAGATTTGTAATAAGATAATATGTGTGTTGCAAATAGTATCCAAAATCCTCAAATTTTTTCAATCAGGAACATAGAAGCAATATAAAACTCCTGAAATTTACATAGACACGTGATTTATTTTGAATAAACTTAGCATATCTTGAGATAAAATCGACATGTTTCTCTCTTCCTCTTGTTTTTTCTGTCTTCGATAGATCGTTATTTTAACATTCAAATGTTCCTTTGCATTATTTATAGGCACTTAAAGTTGATTCGAAATTTATTGAGGAAATTTATTGAACACGAGAATTCTTTTTTTTTGTTCCAAAGGTGGATTCAAGTATGAGTGGATCCTGAAGCTCGAAATTTTAAATATCCATGAATTTCTTTTATTTTTTTTATAAAAGGGAGTTCAAGAGTTTTATTTATTATTTATTAAATTGCGGCAAATTTATTTCTTCTTAAAAAACTGAATAAATATAAAATTATTATAATTTAACCGCCTAGTGTATTAATCTAATCTTCACCTAAAAAGTTCAGGAAAAATATTCGATCACATATCTCTGATCGAGATGAGAGGGATGAACGGCGATGCTGTTCTATATATAGATAAGAGCATTCAGTGGCATACGATTTCCTGTTGCGAGTTCAAGCGACTCCGTATTAAAGGAAGGCAAAGATCATCGCAATCAGTTTGATTCCTAGCTTTGCTTCGTTTCCACCCTGTCGGCCCTGTGCTTCCGGTTTACGGCGACCGGCAATCAGGAAGCCACGGCAGTGAGCATCAGGATGCTCGCCAGACGAGTCCGAGTCTGTAGAATGGTTTGTTAAATTGAGAGAGAGATATGCATAAAGTTTGAACTTTGACACACCGGGTACAATCCAAGGATAATACATACCTAAAAAAGCATAAACAAGTGTCAGTTTTTAAAGGCGACGCTCTATGATGAAGAAAGATATTATAATTTGATAATAGTGTCTATAATACTCTATAAGATAGTGATATGAAGAGAAGGGCTGATTAGAACTAAAACATAATTGTGTTGGTGCGTATATAAATATTTATATTATTAATAATAAATATTTAATATTAATTAATATTTAATAATATTTAATAATTATAATATTTAATAATATATTAATAATAAATTAATAATTAACTATTTAGAAAAGATTACAAGATCTGTCAATTGTTTTAGTGGCATGAAAATTAAATTTAGTTAAATAAATTAGAATAATCTTCCTATTTAATTTGTCGCTAAAATATCAGGATTTATTTAATTAAAAATACTTAATTTAATAAATTGGCATAAGTGACATTTTTATTGAAGTTTTGAGGAAACATTGATTATAAATTGAACCATTTTAAGTACAGTATAAGTACAAGTAAAAATTATTAATTAAAATTACGAAACTAAAAATTGTATAAATTAAACTTACATGAGAAACACTGTCTTAAGAATAGTCTTATCGTTAATGGCGCATTTTTGAGATTTGTAGGGTCTTTCGCAACTATACTCGCTCGTTAGGACGTTTCAACTTATCGATTTTTCTGTAAAAATAAAATGTATCTTTCTGTAAACCAATTAAATGAGAAATCATGAAGCCAACTTATATATTTACTTGTTACATAAAACTAAGATTATATATTCATAATATATTACATGAGATATTTTATAACAAGTTATATACTTCGTATACATTGAGAATTAAAAAAAGATTGCAGGCAACATTGCTTTGTAAACGTGTCTCATGTTCGCCCATGAAACGCTCATCATGTCGAGAGATAAACCTTGTCAATTTGTCATACGAACGCGTGTATACGCATGATATGCGTTACTTCGTTTTTATCTTCTGCTCTGTTTTCTTAATTGTATGTTTTTTTTTATCTCCCGCAATATTTTATCATTGCATGAAAAAAAAAAGTTATATTGGAATAATACGAAAAAGGAAAAAATATCGATGCGACATTTCTGCTACAGAAATGTAGAGAGATTATTCATTTTTTATTCCATTTACGAAGTGAAAAAGAGAAGTATTATTATTATTATATATGTTTATATATAATAATGATATTGCGTTATATATATATCGCAAAAGTTGTGTTAAAATAATATTATTCTCTCGTCTTTTAAAAGAAACTTTACCCGCATTATTTTCGCGTTACCTTCAGCCTGATGATTTCGTCGACTCGAAAAAAAAGATGCTGAATCGATAATACGATCTGATTTCTCTCCTCGACAGTGAAGCCGCGCACAGTCGTCGCACAGTTCCCGCGAATTCATATACCCGGTGTCGTCGTGAAGATGCACTGGATGGTGCGAAGAATCCCGCGTAGGATCTCGAGGTCGGTGAACCATTGCGGTGAGTTCAACGTCTCGTTCTCCAAAGAATGCGGAACGCTGGGATGCGATCCGCGATCCTTCGTCCTGAACGAGAAGGATATCGCTCGTTCTTCGAGAAACGTCATCGACCAGAATGCAACGAGGACGTTATCGCAAACGTTTCAACGAGACTTTAGTACTTTTGCGAAAAAGACACCGCCTGAACCTCAACGAGTCCCCTTTTTCGGCACGATGCTGTCCCTGATGATGGCCGGTGGCGCGCAGAAACTGCACGAGTACGTGGACAGGAGGCATCGGAAACTGGGCCCGGTATTCAAGGAACAAATCGGACCATTATGGATCGTCTTTGTGAATTCGCCCGACGAATTCCGCAAGATCTTCCTGCGACTCGAGGGTCCTACACCGCAACATTTTATACCGGAAGCTTGGAGGCTGTACAACGAAATTAGGGCGCAGCGTCGAGGACTAATCTTCATGTATGCATAATGTTCTTCTATTGACGCTAAAAAAAAAGAAATTAAATAGGATTAAATGTTAATGATTAAATTATGGTAATGGAAAGAAAATAAAATCAATTTTATAAAAGTTTTGTTACGCTTTTTAATACAGGGACGGAGACGAATGGTTGCACTTTCGCCGAATTCTCAATAAGACGATGCTCCTGCCTAATCCGACAAAATTTATGTGCGCGCCTTGCCAGGAAATCGCTGAGAATCTAGCGAGGAAATGGATGTATTACAGTTTAACCGGTTCAGCGATACCGAATATGGAATGTCAGCTCTATCAGTGGTCTATCGAGGGTAAACCTTTATACAAATTATTTATTATTTGTATCTACTATTAATAATTAATGATTAATATCGGATTACATTGTCTCAATTACTACTACACGTTAACTGGCATGAAAGTCGCGTGTTCTCGTTGCAGTGATGCTGGCGACTTTGATAGGTTCGCGATGGCGAGATTGCGAGCAACATCTGCGTCCCGAAGCGGAGCATCTGGCGCTGATGCTGCATCAGATCTTCATATATTCTTCTACTTTATCGATGATGCCGGCCAAACTGGCGATGAGACTCAGACTGCCGGCGTGGACCAAGTTTGTCCGCACCGCTGATGAAATTCTGGTCACAGTGCGCAATCTAGTCTTGAAAATGATTTTTCTAGAGAGTGACGGGCTTCTACGGATGATGATAAACGATGGTATCGGCAACGATGATGCCATTAGGATCGTCACTGATTTCATTATAGCCGCTGGTGACACGGTGCGATTCCCAATTCATTTAATTTAAACACAAAGTATTTATGCGTAATTTATTTAAATTTGACAAAGAAAAGATGTCTTTAATTTCTTTGGATTTTTTTTTTTCAAAAACAGAATCTTTTATAAGATTTTATTCCACATTTTTTATGTATTTGAAATTGAATAATTTTTTTATTTGTACCATTAATTTTAAGATAAATTTTAAGTTAAATTTTAAGATATTGAAATATGATATCAAGATGCCAAGATGTTTAAATTCTATTTATAGTAAAATATATAATTATTTCAAGTCCTGACATTTGCATCGAATATCAGCATTTTAGCTGAGGAAAAGTCGGTTGTAGATGATTATAGTTAATTGTAATTAAAGTCACGTAGAATATACCTCATATAGAACAGGTATCATTTTGCGACCGGTTATTTTAGACGGCAATCTCTATGCAATGGGCGTTGCTGCTACTCAGTGATCGTCCCGAGTTGCAGGACCAATTGTTTTACAATATCAAGGATCTGCCGCCGGAGGAGATTCTACGGCATCCTCTGTTGAAGGGTGTGTGGAAAGAAGCGCTAAGATTGCACCCCGTCGCGCCATTCCTGTCGAGATACATGCTGGCAGATAACACAATCGGAGATTACTTCGTGGCGAAAGGGGTAATTTATTTGCAGAATAATAAATTTTTTTTGTTATATCGAATTAAACTCAACGAGGCTTGTTACGTAGACAAAAATATTTGCAACTTGCAAGAGATACACAGCTTCCTTTCTCCGCTAGGATTTGATTGTCCTGTCGATTTACTCGAGCGGCCGTGATGGGAACGATTTTCCAAAACCGAATGAATTCCGACCAGAAAGATGGATTAGAACGAAGGACGGTTCTTATCAGGGTGTGAAAAACTCGTACGCCACTCTGCCGTTCGCGATGGGCGTGAGGAGCTGCATCGGTCGTAAACTCGCGGAAACGCAAATGTCTCTCACATTGGCGCAGGTGAGTCGTGCAATAAATCCAATTTGTGTTACAATCTCGTGCATTTCATTTTCTTCTTTGCAGCTCATCAAAAACTTTAAAATCGAGTGCGAAAATCGCGACAGTATAAAGATGATTTTGCATTTGATCTCTGTACCATCGAAGCCCATTCAATTGAAACTGACGAAAAGGAAATTATGATGAAGATTTTGGAATTACGAAAGGAAAGAAGAGATAGAATAAAGGAATAATAAATATAAAATATAAAAGAAAATTTTATATTTTATTTAATGTTTAAATTCAATATTTTCATATTACATCGAATTTATATGTATATTTATATTATATGAAATGCATTTAGAAAAAAGTCAATAAAAATTTGTATGTTTTTTTTTAAATATGAAACAAATTGAATGATATACATAAAAAATAGTACATGGAAATTTTATATAAATACTTTTGTATTATGTATAAATGTATTTTAAATGTATGAGACGCAAATACGTTCTTCGTTTATGCATGTTAAATATATACAGGAATATAATATAAATACAATATTGTTATAATTACATTTAGTAAATTACAATCAATATAAAATCGATAGTTTTTTTTAGAATGACTTGATAACGATGAATATACTAGCATTTCCGCTGTTTTGTGACGAGAGTAACAACGATGAAATATAGTAAAAAGAATTTTCGAGGCATATAAAGCCGACGGGTTATCTGATATTGAAATCATAAATTAATAGTGATCATATGCAATATTCAATCATCGACGAACATCCGACACATTTTAAGAAACTAGTGACACCTTTTAACTGTCAAGATTCACTTTTAGTAAAATAATTACAAAAAATACACAGGACTGAAGAGACGATAAATGCTTCGAAAATTTGATTAATTAGTCAACAAAAAGAATAAATATCTGTCTTTCAAATTGATCAATTAAATACCAGAAACTGAAGTATTTTACAATATAGTGACCATATAAATAAACAAGGTAAATATAAGCGCTTGTACGATTATTGGGGTGCATAATTTTTAATAACGATAGCAAAAAGAAGTTTGAAAAAGATCATGCCGCCATTTTTATAAGACGCTTTTTCTAGCTGATACAGTGTCAACTAAAATGGCGACTGTAGTGGGGTGAGACACTTGAATTCCTTTCCTACGTATTATCATTCGTACGACACATTCAAACAGTAAAGTAGCAGTGCGAGATGCTCCGTTAAATTTATTTCCTAAACGCGATCGTGACAAGTATCGTGACATAATTTGATAAGATTAATAATTAGTTATCTTTTGCTTATCTTAAATAATAATTATAATTTAATATTAATTAAACGTAATTATATCGTTACTATATAAGTCTTTTAGCGCGTATTTCGAGTCATGTATATACACATTTAGTCAAGAGCGGAGTCAATATTATTGTTTTGTTGCGATCCTTATAAGCAATAATTATTTCTTCAAAAATATTTAAAGTTAAATATATTTCGTCCGTGCTTTATCCTTCGACGGCATGGTTCGGATTAAGATTATCGCGAATAAAACAATCAAATCGCAAAATTGAGTAGTTAACGAAAGGCTTCGTGATACATTAATCATTGAATTAATATATAATTATAATTTCAAATATATTTTATACTTTAATACTCCGCGTATACATACAAATAATATAATATGATAGTACGAAAAATATTTCGGCAACAACTTTTCAATAACATAATGTTTGGCCTTCGCGACCTTATTGTTTACGTTTACATATAAGGTCTTATCATTCGTACGGCGACATTCAAAGAGGAACGTAGTGGTACGAAGCGCTGCGCATATTCTTAAATACTTTTCCTAAACATAGATTTTTATCTACATTTCTTATTCTCAAACATAATCTTACGTTATACTTTTGTAATATGATATATATATATATATATATATATATATATCATATTTACAAAATTATATATGTATAATACCCTCCTAGTTATTATTCTATAAAAGTTCTTAACTTTTTGGGGAATTATGTATTTTTTTATTAAATATTTGTTTACAATATAAATAAAAAATTTAATTGTTCAAAATAATTTTTTTGAAATATTAATTATTTCAAACACTCTTGTTTCATCAATTATAAATATAAATTATAAATTATAAATCATAAAAATATAACAAATATATAATTTGTTATATTTTTATATACAGACTATTAAATATTATTATTCCTTGGTGGAATATCGCGTCGATGAATACGATTAAGAATATTATTTACAAGATTTAAAATTTCTGGTAGTTGTTTCTGCATTTTATTATAAATATACAAATTACACTCTAAGATTATTATAAAAAATGAGAATAAAATATCAATTTTACAAATATCAGGTCTCTGTTCATCTCATGCAAACATATTTAAAGATATATTTAAAAATAAAAAATAAAACAAATTGAGAAAGAGAAACATTTTATATGATGAAGTTATATATTTCTAGAACACGCTTCAAATTTCAAGAGAATTTATAAATTTTAATTAATAAATTTTGAGAGAGCAAATTTTTATATATAGCGACTAATCATTTTAAGCGATTAGTTATCAATTTTAAAGCATTGTTTTAAATATCTCAAACATGCAAAGCATTGCAGTTTGAATCAAATTTGATCTATATTTTTGTTTGCACACAAACATAAATTTTTTTATAAACAAATTTTTTGGTATCTGTAACGTAATTTGATAAAATCCGAAATTTTTAGTTTGCATAAATTTACTCATTTCCTTTTATACAGCGGTATAATATTGTTATCTTGATGTGCCTGAGTCTCTAAATTATAATCCTTCCAAAAAGAAAGATCTATTTGCGGGAGATCATCGCATCTCAGGATTGGATTCCTGAAATTTATCTTTATTGAAGAAATTGATCTATATCGGGTAGCGATCGTTGCATAAAGTTTAAAGATTCAATTTAAACAGCAAATATTGAATAAAATAATTAATTAAACTTACAACTCGGAGACTTTGGCAAATCCATGTCTTTGCATATTCTGGATATTGTCTCCATTGTCGCAGAGTAGTCGCGATATACTTGATTTACGTAACTCGTTCAATTGTTCTGTAAGATAAAGACAATAATCTTTGTATCGCAAACGATTGATATGCGCATAAAATTATTAATTTATATTATTTAATTTAGTCTCCAATAATTGATATTACATTGAAACATTTATTATTGTGATTCAACTTGCTCTATTAATTACCTAATGTAAATGCTATTTTCGGATCGCCTGTCTCGAACCAGTAGCGATCACCAATTCGCGTTTGTTGAAACTGTTTCAACATGATGCACAGATACGTTGGACCCACCAACGTTTGGCTTACGTGCCTTTCCAATGATCCGCCGACAGTCAACTCGATATCATCCGGACTAGCATATAATAACGAAAGTTTTTGTATATCCTAAAAAATTAGAAGGGAATAATATTTATTTCGATTATCAACAGATGTACGTTTTACTTACCGAAAGAGATATAAGGTCGGCAAAATCGTTAAAAATTTTTGCTCGTGGTAATCCGCAATATTCGCGATAATCGTTGTAAGAAGCGATTCCGTGATCGCGATCCCTTTGTATATCTATCGCTCGCAAGTCAGATCCGAAAGTTCTTCCCCTTCGGAATAAATATTGCGTGATCTGCAAAGAAGATTACTATTTTTAATAAAAGTATAGCATTTTATTAGTCAAAATATTTCCTACTCATATTTATTATCTTGACACGCAAGCACGTTTTTTATTTCAATGATATGTCAGTTTGCGCTTTTAATTATTGTTTTTTTTTTTTTATCATCAATTCTATCTCTGATTTTATCCGAATACCTCTTTGTCGAAAAATACATCGGTATAACTTTGTGATTGATAGGCCAAACCTCTGGTCAAGTCATCCAGATTATTGCCCTTCTCTATGATACCAGGTCTGTTGAAGTAATCGCTCAATCTTAGACTAGAGAAGGGGGAATATTGTCGACCTTCCGTCACTAAGCTATTGACAAAAAATTGTTATTTCGATCCGTATGTTTGCATACATAAATTTATATCACAAATGTTTTATCATTTTTATTCTTATTCAATTAATTTTAACATTAGTAACATGCAGCTGTCATTGGCAAACGCTCGGTCGCACAAAAGATAAAATCAAATAAAAATAAAGTTTAATTCAAAATTAAATAAATTGTATTATTGCATATAAATGACGTAATTTAAATGTTTAATGTTAAATGACAAATTTTTATTAAATTAAATATAATTTTGAGGCAATGAGCGTTAATACAAGTTATTAAATACCTACTTAAGATGGCCGACAATATTCGTATGGAAATATCTATTAGCTGCATTTGCGTGTTCGTTCAGAGTGTTAGCAATGACTGTTTCGTCATAATCATTTATGTAATCCTTGGTATCGTACAAGATTTTGTTCTCATAGAGTTGGGCAGTACCTATAATATTAATTATTATTAATGTTGCGATCTATGATAAATAAAAGAATAAATAATAAATTATAATAAATAATAAAATAAAAATAAAATAATAAATAAAATATTGAATATCTGAAATATTGAATGAAATCTGAATATTGAAAAAGAAATGAACCGTATAATATTTTTTCAAGTCGAACTTTTAAATTACTTTCAAAATAAGCGAAATTTATTTCATAAAAATTTATTTAATTCAATATAATATTTTAATTAAATATAATAAATATAATATAATATTTAATTAAATATAATATGAAAAAAAGAATAGACCGTACCTAAGAAAATCGGCAGCCACTCGTAATATGCAATGTTTTGATGTTCGGCGATCACGATTCGACGTGTTTCTTGAAATATCGTTTCATCGGTCCAGGAAGGATTTAATTGCGCCAGATAATCGGCAACGCGATTGTGTTCTCTGAGCAATATAATCTGTAGAATTGTCAGTTGCGGGTTCTGATTAGTTCGCGAATCACCTAAAACAAAGAAAACCAATTGCCTCACTTTTATTTGACTTTTTTTCAAAAACAGTGCGAATTTCTCGTTACATTCAATGTGTGAAAAATCGAACGTGCGGCAAAGAAATATATATTTCGTCAATGAAATTGCACGCGATTTGCGCAAAATATGTAAATGTGTATTCTCACCGGTAGCGTAGCATGACTCGAATTCATATATCGTGTCGCAAGTGGCTGATTTATTAGATACCGATGGTGGAAATTCTCTGTTATTTTTCAATTCAATATTTAATCGTCCGCCGAAACCGGCTCGCAGACTAGCTGCGATTTGGTCGCTAGGTCCATAAACGAGAGAAAGGTCCAAATAGTGAGTAACGGTGTTCAACTGAAAAACGTCGCATATATATGAGCAAATAAATTAATTTTCCTCTATTAAAAAAAAAAAAAATCTTTAAATATATTTGTGAATGTATGCAACTATATATTTAAATGTATTAATTATTTATTATTTTTATATGTTTTATTTTTATTTTGTTTTCACATTCTGCTCTTTTTTTTCATCCTTTTATGGTGATTGGTTTAAACAATGCAGAAAAATAAAATTTTTTTAGTGAAATAACAACAAGGAAAATAAACATTAAAAATTAGCTAAGGACATAACAGCATAAATAAAGAGTATTTTTGTTTCGAATTAAATTTCCTATAATATAAAATGTCAAAGTCTGGCCGGAACGTTTGGGCTCATCCTATAGATAGAGACATATATAGGAGAGAATATGTAGGATTTATAGGAGAAAATAGTTTAGAAATATTCGGACCGCGGATTTATCTATTTTTAAATAGATAAATGCCTAAGGAAGAATGCCAAGTTCGCGTCGCATAAATGCAAGAATATTTAATTAACGGTCGCATTCTAGTTTTATTTAGTTTCCTCATCTACTGTATGCGAATGAGCATGATGTAACCGTAAATGAATGGACGAGATGCAAGTGTAGAACCTGTTCTGCCGGTATGTTCTGCTTGTACAAAGATGAACAGCCACGATCAAGATCGGTCGTACTACGGACAAAGTTCATGCACTGTATGGGGGTTTTGTCGTAAACCGGGTCGTCATTAGGTATAAGTATCGGGAAGCATTTCGGTAATGTCGCCCAGTGAGGTGCCAGCTGACCATCAAACGTGCAACATCGCGTGCGATGTGATTCTGCAGAAAGAGAAGAAATAAATAAATTAAAGGCTAATTATTTATATTCTTGATAATGAATTTGTTGTTGCAAAAAAACGCAACTTTCTCGCATCTTTTTCCGTATCCTAAAAAAAAGAGCGCGTTACGTACTCGATTGCGTGGTGCCGTCGATCAAGCCCATGTCGTGTGTTATGATCTGTCCGTATTGCATCGCTAGCAAGGTCCATATTACGTCATCGACATTAGCGTTAGGAAACATCGTGAAACTGACTGATCGAGCTAATGGCAGATCTGCACCGGTGATCGATTTCGTTGGTGCTTGAATTCCTGCGTTAAATGAATTTTGAAAAGAACTTTCGACGAAAATATTGCGTCAATTTCGTCCATGTGAAAAATATGGCGATCGTTTTAATTGGCGGGATGACCAAACTTTAGAAAGTATTTGTATAATTTGTATGTTTTTACGGAGATCCTAGAAAGTGGACTCTGTATTTAAAAAAAATTTAGTTTAGTAAACCAGTCTTACGTTATGGTTCAATGCGCAAAATTTATCAAGTATATATTCTATTGGCTAATAGATTTCGTCGAGATAAATCCTGACGTAAGTACGAATATATTTAGTAAATTTTATCTGATATAAAAATGATTACACTATAGCAATTTTTAATTTAATCAGGAAAAGCAAGTCTTGTAATAATATTTTATATATATATTTAACAATAAAAATAATTTTTTTTTTTTAATTTTGATCTTGATGCATTGTTGTTTTCAAAATTTTAATTTAAATACAAAATAATAATCAAAATTTTTTCCGGGATTGCAAAAAAAAAAAAAAATTAAAAATAACTACGTTATAAAAATGGGAATATGAATCAAGAATGGAAGTAGAAAATTTTTTTTTAGAAATACATCTCGAAATACATTTTCTGATATATATATTTAAACATTTTTAAAAAACTTTCTTAAATATATGTAAAACACTATTATAAGTGTCCGCTTTTTTTGATTGAGTTAAATTACTATATCGCAATTGCTTATATCATGCTCCGATTACGGCACTTCATTCAAATGTGAGTAAAGATTGCGAATGAGAAAATGTCAATATCTTTTTGTTCACATTTAGTGATCACTTGAGTACCGTTTGCAAAATCAAAATCGACCGTGACAAATTTAAAATTAGAGACTACTACGTCCGTGCAACGAATGAGAATCGATTATTTGATGTCACAAGAATCGAATGTAAACTTATTTCCTTATTATCGATTGAAAGTTTTGACAAATTACCAGCTACGGTATAACGTACTTTTTTTCATTATCATTTTTACTTCCGATTGGATTATAAGATACAGAGCAATAGTATATGCATAGACAATTAATTACAATATCATTCTCGAAAAAGTAATCAGCAAATCATAAATCTTTCCCTGTTGCAAACTTTCAGGCTCTTTTTATAAAACAATTTAAATTTTTATAATCATCATTGAACAAAAACGAGTGTGTGTGAGTGAAACAAAAATCATTTGAATATCTCTTTTGAATTAAGAGATACACAAATCATGTTTTATGTACGTTTGCATTAAAACGAAACATTAAAATGAAATACGATTATTCTCACCATCACTGTAACGTGGACGTAGTAGTCTTCCATATCTTGTATTGGCCAGGCCCCACGTAGGATGTTGAAAATTATTGCAGGAACCATCGTAGCTTCGATACCGCGAGTTTTGACAGACTCGGGGAAAATTATCGCCGCATTTAATTTGTTGATGAATATTATCGCTGTTTTGGGTGAAAGAAAAGCTTGAACAAGTATTAAAAGTTGCAATCGAACTATTTTATTACTATTTGTAAGATTGTATTATTTTTTTTTTTCGACTTACGTGACGGTTGGGAAATTTGACGAAGGCGGAAAGTATGACAACGGATTTGTCAAATAATAAATGCTAGGATGATAAGTGCCGAAGGAATTTTTATGAACCGCAAACGTACTGAAATACGAAGTCTCTGAACCTTCTAAATCTGAAGGCTCCTTTTTTTGTCCTTCTGAAAATTTTATGAATTAACGTAAATAATAAATGACAAATTATTGAATTAATTAAATTATTAATTATAATAATAAATATTTATTATATTTATTATAATATATATTAATATATTAATTATCAATTAATATAAATCATGCATAAAAATTATAGATATATTTGATAAAATATAATATTAATAAGTAAAATATAACAAAGTATATTTATAATATTTATAATTGCTATTAAAATTGTGAAATAATTATTCAACAATATCGTATTACTTTCAGTGTAATCTTATAAAATAGTCTTTTATTAATAATTTATTACTTATAAGAATAAGAGACTGTTTATAACATTCTCACTTAATCGCATTTCATTTGTCATTGTCTCGGTAGAAAAAAAAAAGAATTTATCGTTTTCATCAGTTTCAGCTGATTCAGTGATCGTTGCCAAGACAATTAATGCGTAGATCTAATACATAAATAAAAATTAGACTCGCGATTTAAACAGATCCCCGAGCGAGGCAGATCCTTTCACCACTTGACGTCTGAACGTTAAATGTTACACATACGACAAGATGTAATCGGTTTTTCTCTATGCATTGTCATGTACAATAATCTCTCTTTGGTGTGAATACTAAACTTATATAAGAACGCTGTTTTTTTTTCTCTTAAATTACTCAAGCGGATTTTTTTTTATGCATCCTCTCGAGAGATCGCCTGACTAGATCGACAATATAATGAATCGCGTGAGTTATATACGATTGCGAGACAGTAAGTAAAAAGAAGAAATTTCACAGCATTTCGTTAGTTCAATGCTTTAATGCTTGTACCGGCGACGAATTGTATTCGTCATGATTCGATAATTTTCTAACATAAAATATTGCTCACACAATGATTCGCAAATAGATCCGCAATGACAGATCAAAGTACGATCTTTTTTTCAAATAAAAACCGTCTTCTATAATAAGAACTATATAGCAATTTTGATAAGAATTTAATATTTAATATTATTTGAATTTAATTATTTAATAATTTTTATAATTAATATTTTTAATAAATAAGAAATAAATTGATATTAATATTAATATTCATATTCATATTCATATTAATATCAATATTAATTATATTTAACAGAAATTTAAGATTATTTTAATCAAATTATTCATTAATTCGTAAAACTAATATTTAATATAAATAATTAATATTTATAATATAATCAAATATTATTTAATTTTTAAAATGCAAATTGATTTTTCATAAATATATGTCTGTACATTTATTAATGTAAAACGACAAACGTTGTAAGAGCGATCAAGGCATGTCCATGCTCATATCGTTTTGCACGAGTAATTTCATGTGCATACATTTCTCGGTTAAATAGCCTGGCAAAAATGGAGAACCCTTGATTGCTACCGAACATTCTCCCGTTCATAAGTGATTTCTGCGATTGCCGCGCGGACACCTTGTCTCGAAAATGTAACATGCATTCCGGCGGTGCAAACGCGCGCTTTTTTTTCTATCTCACGAATCATTTCTTGTCATTAAAACTCCCACCTGTTGCACAAAGAACGTGCCGCGGTACACAGTCGCACAGTTTCTCCTCTACGCCCTGTCCTGATTATTTATTCCTGTTATTGCTATTAGAGAAAGTAGAGAAAGAGATATTCGAATGAGATTGCTATATTTCCCGTGTACTTATATAAAGAATATTAAATGCAAAGATAAAATGTTAAGTATCTTCGAATCGGGCCAAACGTGTGAGAGATGTTTGTCAAGATTCGCTATGTGCGCAAGTTGGCAATGTTAATAAGGAAAATATCACATTTGTTAAGTTTAAAATTTCATTTTAACAAATTGTATAAATTTATTTTAAATTTCAATTTTTAATTTATATAAGAGGATGCTGTGTTCGAGTAATAATCCATAATAATCCATAAATGTGGATATAGTCTGTACTTTTTTTTTTTTTTTTTTTAACTAGAGATCACAATTTTTTAAATAAAATATCCCCGTATTCCATATATAAATATTTTGCAATAGAATAGAAAAAATTATCTCGATAAAGTTAAAATCTAAAACGTCACTAGAATATATTTGATTTATGTCATTAAATTAGCATACATTTGACTAGTATGCATTAATATAAATTTGACTTAAGAGAAAAAAGGGATGAAGTTACCTGCGTGCGATGGAGTGACCTTTTTCCTTGTTGAAGCATCTTTGGTATTTACGATCACCAGCAAGCAAGCTTGCATAAGCACTGCGATAAGAAAGCCCACAATCCAGCGATTATTTTGACACTGCATATCTCTGAAATCAAAATTTCAAGGCATATTTGGCTGAGATATTTTTTTAAGACAAGATTATTCGAAAATTACATATTGTTGTAAATGTGATTGTTTCGCTAGCACTAAAATATGTAATTTTTATTTTGAAAATATGACAGTGCCGGTATTCATATCCGTAATACAATTTCAAAATAATTTATCTTGAATATAAATTAATAATATGCCATTATCGTAATATGTGTGGATATTTTAAATTTCTGTATTAAAATCACGGAAATATCACAAAATTATCGAATGTTAGTTCGCACAGATATTACACATAACTACGTATAACTACATATAGCTATATCAGTTTCGCATGATCTCAAATGAGAACTGTTTTACAAGCTTTCTAAGCAGCTGCTTTTATAGAACGTCGATTGAATAAACTTGCTAAATAGGCCCTAATGCGTAATGCATAATTTATTAATTTCCGTATACATCGAAAAGAAAAATTGAATTTACAATGAAGCAGATGGCAAACACTCTATTACATTACCTTGGTATTATTCTCATCTTGGTGATAATAATTTCTGCGACTAAACGAATTATTCTTTTGACTAAAATTAAATATTTCAATATCAAACAGGAATGAAATATCGCCAATATATAAATTATTTTTATCTTCCCTTTTGCATTATTATTAGAAATTTTAATATTTGCAATAAGTTTAACAAATAAGATCGCATGTGTTTTGCGAGGAAATTTTCTGGCTTGTGATATTTACTCTTCTCCGTGCTGATTCATTTCATATTCATCTTGCTAACATTGCAATGTCAAGAACCCAATTTTCCGCTAATGCGTGGAAACCCAACCGCAATATTACATTCGCTCTCCGAACGCAATTTGCGGTATTTTTTCATTTGATCACTGAAACGAGCATGAGATGTTAATAGACGTTCATAAATTGAAGTGTCCGGTGCACACGAGCAGAAAAAGAACGCACATGAATATATACGTCAAATCACAGCACGTGCATTATTTTTTTATTGGATAATTTAATATTACCAAAATCGATAAAATTAATTCCGAGCATGTCTCTTGGTTGAATTTATCCGAAGAATTTTATATTAATTCTAAATCAATTATATTCCAAGATAATTTATTTTTAAAAGTGCAATCAAATCACCTTATTACTTTGTAGTGATGACAATAAATTACGTTTATTGAATGGTATATATTATTTATTGACAGTCACTGATTTTTATTGCATACTAAATTGATTGCTAAGACCCCAAGTGTAAGAAATACGGCTCTTTATTTGATTTATATCGCACAGGTAGAAATTCTCGATTGCGCCCGTTTTATGTTTCCACAGCGATTATATCGCTATGAATTTTTATCGCCCTGTACACTACAATGTGTATGTATAATAGCATTTCTAATGAAAATGTACGTTTCGACATGTATAATTAAAATGCAGTTCCGCAAGAATAAAAGGAGAAAAAATTATAGACTTGATGACGGAAAATTATATCGAACGTTAAAAAGTAAAATAAACTAAATACATAGACACTTTAATGTATAATTTGTGTGCGATAATTTGTATCATCCTTATTTATTGAGGGAAAACACAAGAGATTTTACGCTACTTAAAAATTGCAATAGTGTTGCCCGCGTAAAAGAAATCAATCCGATGTCTCATAATGTTTTCGAAATGATAGATGTTGTCGTTCTCTACGATATATAAAATTCAATTAGAATTAATAATATTAAGATTACAACAATAAGTTTTTATTTTATTTTATTTTAATTTATTATTTATTTATTTTATTTTATTTTAATTTATTATTTATTTTATCTTAATTTATTTTAATTTATTATTAATTATTAATTTTATTTCAATATATATATATATATATATATATATATATATATATGTTTGAATTAAATATTTTAAATATTTTGAAGTAAAGTTAGTGCGCTTGTACTGCGCTGGCACTGATTTTCTCTATCTTATTTATGATTTAATTCTCAAGAGCTTTATTTATGATACTTATCTCTTCTCAGATATTATTTGTGAGATAACACATACATCTCAGATGAATTTAAATATTTCATATCGGTTTCATGCATAAAACATCCACCCCAGAGAAGGATTAGAGACATATATGTCATTCTTCTCATTCTCGTGTTTACTTTGCATACATCCCAAAAAACTGTTTAAATTACAACAATCGTAATTGCCTTCCGATTGTAGCGATAATAACCTTCGCGCGAAAAACGGCGTAAAAAGATTTATCGCCCGTTTGCTTTCCCCTTTATTGGCAACGGCTTTGCACAATCCGCGCACAGTCCGTACCCCATTGAAGGTCGTCCAATTTTACTCGCTTCGGTTGCCGAATGTAATGAGGCTTATTCTAACCGGATTTTTCTCGTGGCGCAACGACTATGAAATGCGAGATATATATTTTCTCGACGAATCTATCGCGAACTTCAAAGGAAAAGCCTCAGACCCGTTTATTTCACGCGAATGATTGAAACACATCGAAACTTCTGCACCAAATTATGGAATAGTATGAAAAGAGATATCATATTTTTATTTATTTATTTATTTATTTATTTATTTAAACGCAAGATGAGACGATTATCTTTAATAGTTTCTTAAAAGTTTTTTCTGAATAAAATTAGACAATATAGATGGCATGCATATTTATGATAGGGAATTATTTTGAAATTAAAATAAAATAAAAATAAAATAAAATAAAATAAAATAAAATGAAAATGAAAATAAAAATGAAAATGAAAATGAAAATGAAAATGAAAATGAAAATAAAAATAAAAATAAAATTTATACTATTGAGTATTATATATTTATTCATAAAACTTTTGTATAAATTTAAATTAATAAAGTTATAAAGTGTATAAATATAGATTATGTCACTCGGGCAAACTTGCAGTAATCATCTGATTAATAGCATAAACTTCAAGTGAGTGATCCGGTCATGATCGCACGCATGAAGGAACTTGCGTATTTACACTTAACGAGCAAGAAATTATGAGAAACTTGGAAGCTACTAATAATTGAATTTAATTTAACCAGGTTTATGCTACTGTTAATCAAAACTGCTTACTGCTGCAAATTTATTGCATAAAAAATCGCATAATAAGAAACCTTATAAAATCGTAATTGAAAAATAAATGTATATGTTTAGTATGAAAACATGATATTAATCAGTTTAATTAATTTTTTTATATTTTAAACTGATTACATGATTATATAAATTATATATTTTATAAATTCATTAATTAAAAGAAACTCATTGTAATAAATATTTTTATTATATTATATAATACATGTTCATAATGCACAATTTTATATTAAAACGTATAAGATTCATAAAATTATTATTTACATTAATATTTTTTCAGATGCAAATTGTCTTATTTTAGCATTTTGCATTCTACGAATAATTAATTATTATACTTTACACAAGTATTTGAAATCCTTTCTCTAAATTGAAGGGTAGTTTTAGATATCCGCATCAATTCTCGAAAAGGTTTGCTCTATGCATCACGACACTGTAATGCGGAATTAAAGCGCACTGAATATACAATTAAAATTAACATTTTAGGTGAGAATGCTTCCGTAATTATCAACCAGACGTTGACAATTAAATTGACACGTAACCATATTGCGTGAGTATTATATATGGATAATTATAAAATGCACCTGACAATTAATTAGGTAGGCCTCGACAGTACACAATGTTTATAAAAGGTAATGGCAACTACACATTACAATTATATTTTTAATTAACAACCACACGAGATATCTCTTTTCGATCTTGATAATCTTTGAATATCATTTTCTAAAACAACTCAAAGAGAAACGATTCTTTTTATAAATACAGTTTTAAAATATATAACATTCTTAAGAAAATTTAAATCTAATCTAGCATAGAAAGCCATTAAATAATTGACCAATACATTTTTTCATATATTTTGCAATGATATTCTAAATTAAATCAATCAATTAAACAATCAAACTATCTTCAAGGAAATGTTTTAAAATCTTAAATATAAAGATTAAAAAATTTGTCTCTTATTTTATGCTGTGTTGTATGTAACAAAGTTTTTCAAAGTTTATTAAAATCAGAAAGCAACACTTCCTACACTTTACTGTATAAGACGTGATTTCAGATAACGTGAATTTTTAAATGTGGTTTTATAAAAAGTTAGGAAAGTTTTATTGAAATGTGATTAGGCAATTTTTATTAAATTTTGTCAATTTCAAGAATTTTGTAAAAAGAATTTACATAAACAATAAATTAAAAAAAAATATTGCAATTATATGCAACAAAAACCGAAAGTTCATCTAAAATTCTGACAAAATGGCAACCAAATTAAAAATAGTTTGAAATTAATATAATTTTAATTAAATTTAGACTTTAGACATTAAAAAACTCGTTTTTAATTGTGACAATATGAACACTTATTAAAAATCTAACTCACCAAAGTTATACCGGTTCCAACCCCCGATTAATGCAAAGGATATTGATTCGGTGTTAGCAAGTAACAAGTAGATCGATTCTCCAGAAACTATTCAAAGAATAAATTCCGGCTACTTTTGTAATACTTGCTGAATAATGTTTGTCGGCACGTGTTGAAGGCAACAACTGAACATGCAGCAAATACGAGCCAAACTTTATAAAAGACGGGAGAAAGTACAGAGACACTAACTTGTCGACAACCCCACGCTATCAAAGGATCGATTTGACATGCCACCAATCACAAATATAAACGCATGCCTATGGCTCATAATGAGACAGTTTCCTATATGCAATTGTGTCTCACAAATCTTTTTGTCACGAAAGAATTTTAGTAAATTAAGATTCTTTCTATAAGCCATTAAAAATGCTTCTAATTTTAGATTTTAAAAAATTCCTCAATATTTTGCAATATCTTATATTGTAGCTTAAATAAAGAACATATATATAAATATAATTTGATGAATTATTCTTCGTTGACACTCTGTCTTTTCATCATTCTAATAAAATCTCGGAAAGAGCAGATTCATATTTATATTTTAATCTCTTATAGGATGTTATTTTTTATTTAAGGGTGACAATAATTTATATAAAATATGGATTTATATAATAAAATTTGGCTAACTGGCTGGTTTAACCATTTTTTACCTTCTATAATAAAAGAACAAATTGTTTAACAATTTTCTCTTACAAAAAAAATAATAAAGATATATTTAAATATAAAAGCAATATATATTATAAAATTAAAAATTTAATAATTATTATTTATAAAAATAAGTTATTTAAAATAGAAACTAAAAATGTAATCAAAATAATAAATTGTGACCAATCTATTATTTTAATATAATACGATAAAAAACTAAAGAATCTGAAAAATTAAAAATTAATAATTAATGGAAATAGAAATAACAATTAAAAGCCAGCGCAAATATAGGGCACAAATAAATTTATTAAAATATAAATGATACAAAAAAAAACGCAAAAGTTTCGGACCTTTCCTTGGATTATTTTTCAGCGCATAAAAAGTTAAGATATATAAATAAAGAGGCAGCGGAAAACAATGTTAAAAAATAAATATCGGTAATAAACTCGTACACATGAAAGAGTAGTAAAAAAATCAATCAGTCATTATTGTCAAAGATAAAATATTGAATATCAATGGTACAAAAAAAAAAAAAAAAACGCAAACGTTTCGGTCCTTTCCTTGAATCATTTTTAGCGCGTAAAAAGTTAATAATATATATAAATAAAGCAGTGTTAAAAAATCAGTGCTAAAAAACAAATATCAATAATAAACTCGTACACATGGGAGAGTAGTAAAAATATCAATCAGTCATTGTAGTCAAAGATAAAATATCGAATATCATTGGTACAAAAAGAAACGCAAACGTTTCGTTCTTTTCCTTGGATTATTTTTAACGCGTAAAAAGTTAAGATATCTAAATAAAGAGATAGCAAAAATTAATGTTAAAAAACAAGTATCGATAATAAACTCGTACACATTGGAGAGTAGTTAAAAATAATCAATCAGTCATTGTAGTCAAAGATAAAATATTTGAAAAACATATCAACTTAAAACCTTCGTATCGATGCCCTTAATCCTTAATCTATTGGACGCGTCCCTTCGTGGTTGAGTGACCTTCTTCTTCTTCTACTTAAATGGCTAGTTAGGATGGTTAGCATTGAGTAGAATATAGAACAGGATAAGATTTGCCATGTAGTCCGTTAATATATAATACTATTAAAACGTATGTCAATATACGTATATCGAGCGCACTATCAATATAGCATGTTCAGTAAAAAAAGTACGTTGTGATATGTGAGATAATAAAATCATATAATCAATAAATTAAAATAAATTAAAATAAAATATAAATAAAATATAGATAATATAAATAAATTAACTAAATACAATCAAATCTTTAATTGACTAGACGAGATTGTAGTTAAAGTCGAACATTATTTCAATTTATTTTTATTTTTATATTAATTTATTAGTTTTATTATCTGACATGTGTCACAATATATTTCTTTATTTATTAATATATGTCGATATATGTATATCGACACATATTTTAATGCTATATTAATGCGCTTGGAGGAACACGTCTAATAAATTACAGGCATCGACATAAATGTTTTCTATTTATATGTTTTTGCCTTTGATGTGTTTGATTTTTTTTATTAATACTCACGTATTCTACGAGTTTATTATTGATTTCTATTTTTAACATTGACTTCCGCCTTTTTATTTATACATATATCTTAATTTTTTATGCGCTGAAAATGATCCATAAAAAAGATCGAAACATTCGCATTTCTTTTGTATCACATTGATGTCTTAATAAATTTAATTGTGCTGCTAATTGTCATTTCTATTTCCATTAATTAAGAATTTGTAAGTTTCTATTATTAGTATTGTAAGTTTCGATTATTTTAACATTTTTTATTATAAATCTCATTAAGTTAACATTAAAAAATTGAAGTAGAAAACTGATATAAAATATTTACAAACAAAATGAAGCAGGACTAATTAAGAGCCGAGTGCTGTAACCGGTGCGTATTTTTTTCTCTTGTTAAAATTTATCTTGTTCATTTCGGACCATCAAGAGTTGCATTTCGTTTTTTGTGACTCGCAGTGCCTTGTCTGGTGGATAAAATTAGGATATGTGTATGCTTTCAATCAATCAGATCAAAGTAAATTCTTTCTTTACGACCTGAGAGAGGTTTATTGCGTTTGTCTGGTGTGAGGATCATAAACACATGCATGACTAAATCTAACTTTTTTTGCTGATACTGATCAGAAATCAGGGCAGAACGTACAAAAGAAATTTTAACAAGAAGCTTATAATTAGCCCGCTCCAATTTTGCTTGTGAATACTTAAAACTTGATATTAAACTAATATTTCGATGTATTCTCTTATACTAATACGTTAACTCTTTAATTATCTTCAAAAGAAAAAAAGAATTGTAATATATATAATTGCATATACATAAGCAACTGTGGAAATATCTCGATATGCAATCTGAAAATGTATCTATTATAAAACATGCACTTTTTTTGTAACAAAGACGTCTCGCTTCAACTATTCTTACAAAAGCATACATTCTGGAAAGAAAGGCAAAGGAATTTACAGTGCAGCAGACTTGTAGCACTGTAATAAAGCAATATAAATAAAATTTAATGATATAAATATGACGATAAGATTTTAAATAAGTATTTCTATATTATATACAAATGTGCTTTGAATGTATGCGTATACATCTCGTTTCTATGTATCTAGATATATGATTATAATGATACAGACATATTATATATATATAATTATCGAGTGATTTCGCAATTAAAATTACGGCATAAGCTGCAAAGAATCTGCTCGAAAATTCATACAACAAATAGAATAACAATGTCCACAAATTTACTCCATTTTCAATCTAGAATTCGTTTTTCCAAGATTTATTTTAGAAATCGCCAAAGCATTCTCTATGTCTGTCATAATTGCACTGTTCCGAATTCAAGAATCATTTAATGTCTTTTAATCTTTTGGCACAACACATACTCGATTATGTCCCTGACTTCGTGCAAGAATTCATCGAAAATATCGATAGTATAGAAATTGCGAAACGCTTGCACTGTTTCACTCCTTGTCATTTTTGTGAGGAAGCTCTTGATGCAATAGGATCTCCATTCATGACATGAATAGCTTTTGGCCCAACGCCAAGCTCGGCAGAAGTTTTCGTGATTCAGCTTGGCTAGGGAGGTCTCAGTCAACGCGTCCAAAAGATCCGACATGAGATATTTATCGGCTAATACTGTCGCGTCCAACAATGATTCAATGTTTTCGCGTTCCAAGGCGGCACCATTTGCTGCTAGTATCAATGTGTTTAGGCCGTCGCGCGAAGTATTTTTTAATCGCACTCGTCTCTTACCCGACTCACTAAAGCTGCCTTCTAACATGGCGGAAAAAAAGTCCGAGCGCCGGCACAACAATCGCTTACACGCCTCTACTGTCGTGCCATCGTCTAATTCAAATGTTACCATCGACGATACTGTAGGCTTCGCGTGATCCGTCGTCTCGTCAAGAGATAATCTCGTGTAATCGCTGGCCTTCAGTGATTTTATGACTGTAATCGACGGATCGGCCGGATAGAGCTGCAATGTCCTCGCCAATTGGCAGATCGACCAGATCGCTGATTCGTGAAGTTCGTGAGACGATTCCGCGAGCAAGCGGAATATTAACTGCAGTCCGCCATACTTGTCCAATAAACATTTAAGATTGTGATGTGTCTTGATGAGAAGCGGTATCGACACCGCGGTCAGCAGCTTGTGCTCGTCTTCTCCGCGTAGCAATATAAACGATAGCTGACCGATGGCGCCGCCGGTCTCCGCCACCATGCGTAAACGCCGCGTACAATCCTCCGCTTCCGGTAGAGTCTGCAGGTCAAATACCAGGCCCTGCTTCAGCAGCGGTAGAAAATACGTCGTATTACTGGAAAAAAAATTAAGAGATGTTAGAAATTCAATACGCACGATAGATAAAATCATTCTAAAATAAACAATTCGAATTAAAAAATAACGGAATTTCTTTTTCGACAGCTCTCTTACCTCATTATCCTCATTAATATTTTGATCGCGGTGACTCGGTACTTTTGGAGGTTTTGTTTCTTCGTATATTTTATATAATTCGTCAGCGGTTTGATGATCTTAGAATCGGCTAACTCGTCGATTGGGTAAAAACTCAAACTATTAAACAACACCAACGTATAGAATTCACAAGCATTCATTTTGCTGGGAGCCTCGGAACTAGTTGAGAGTGAATCGAAATCGGCTTCAGTGGTTGTCAACGATTTGTAACTCTTTAAAGAAGCTGTTTCCTCTGTAGCAATGAAATATTAATAAGATGAATAAATTGTATTCGAGTTCAAATAAATTTTTTACATAAAATTTAATCATCTCACATGTAACTAAATAAAAAATTATGTCAATAGAGAACTAATAAATATAACTTGTACCATCTTCGTCATTGTCACCGCATTCGGTGTCACTGCAGATCGGACTGTAAATGTCGTTATCTTCGGTGTCGTCAGTTTCCGGATTGGAATCGGAACAAAGCGGCAAGGGCGGTGTGCTGGGTGGTGACGAGGAGGAGGCGCTCGTGAAACTTCTCGGACTCCAGTCGTCGCGATAAAAGTCCATACTAAATCTGGACGGTCTAAAACAACAAATTATTTGAATTAATTTCGATTAGAAAAATAAAAGTCAATTGCTTGATATATTCATCGTTTGTAGATTCTGATATTTCATCTTAATGAGTATTCAATAAATATTCTGCAATTTTTTTCACCTTTCTGCGTAAGTCCGTGTGTACTTCAAAGGCGTTTTTTGGTATTCGGGCGGATAATCGCTAAAACGTTTTCTAGACGCGTTATTCTTGTCGTCGTCCACCGCTATAGCAATCACGTCCTTCAATTTTGCCACCAAGATATCCAATATACCATGTTTGGCCAAAATTTCGAGAGCAGTATCGTCATAGATAAATTGTGCAAGAGCTTGTAACAGTGCAGAATGATAATGTTTGTGCTTAGAATTGTTCAGCAACGCTATGATCAGCTGCAATCCATCGCTGTTTTTGACTTTGTTCCGATTTACCGATTCTCGACAGAACAGGCACAGACTAATTAATATCTCTTTGTACAATTGTTCCTTAGAACTGCTCTCCAGTGAATTAATCAAAGTTATAATCTCCTCAACCGTGCCGGAAATGCCTAAATCCAATCGACATTCGGCTATTTGGCAGAGAATATAGAGGCATTTGATAGCCATTTTATTGTTTCCCTTGTTGCAACATCGCATGAGACACTTGTAACCTTGCTTGTCCTTATCTACCTGCATCTGCTCGCCGCAACGCGGATCCAGGGTGACAAGAAATGCGTACATAGCCTTCAAACATGCATCCACCAATTCGGTGTACTTAATGTTCTCATAAGATTTTTCTTCGGCCTTAACGAATAATTGAGTAACCAGTTTGATAATCTGCAATTCTATCATTGTTTCTCTGATATGTACATAAAAACTCCAGATATTCCTGCAAATGTAATTAAAATAAATAAATTAATAATTGCAGTATTAAACACATGCACATAAATGCATAAAATATTAATAAATAAATTATTTTTCTATTTAAAGTAATTAGAAATAGATATCTCAATAATTAGAATCATAAATGATATATAATTATAAAAATTGATAAGACATAATATTTAAATGTTAATATTAATTTAGCATTTAATCTTGGAATTTTTTTCTTCTATATAAATATTTATATACATGGAATTTATATAAATACAATTGAAAAAATAATATAGATAAAAAATATTATATTTTAGAATAAATGTAATTACACAAGAAGAAATTATTAGAAAAAGAATAATTTTATACCTCACAGCTCTGATGGCCATGCAATAAGTTTGCATATTGCTTTTTAATATTAGGAGTGGCATAAGTGCTTTCAATACTCCAGCATCGCATAATTCTTTGACATGCCACCTACATTCGGACAAGTTACTGACAAGTCTGCAAGCACGGCAGTGCAGCTTAGTGTCCAGTTTAAGATTTTTTATTATAAGTACTACATTAATTCCAATTTTGCTGTGTTTTATCTGAAATTTTAGATCTGTCAGACAGTGAACAGATATTTTATTAGTATAAAATATAAATGATGCAAATGTAAAAATACTGCAGGTATAAACATGAATATTATTCAATTTTGTTTAAAGTTAGACTATAGTACTCATTTGTGTCATAAATTTTATATATATCATTGTGTTGATCATGTTTCGACAAATCGAAACTTTTCGAAAATCTTCGGTACTTTTTACTTAAAAATACGTATTTTCCCTGATTTGTAAAAATGTATAAAATATCCGTGATTTTTGGACGCTAATTTTTTAAAGAAACATTTTTCGATTCATGTTTATGGAAAACTTTTTGTTCAGAATTAATTTCCTATAAAATCTTAAAGTCATTTGGGCCCACCTTGTATACTTATCAAAAATCATAAAATCAATATTAAAATAATAAAAAAAATCGAAGAAAATCCTTCGCTCTTTCTACCTTTAAATATTTTTAAATAAAATTTTTTTTGACGCCTCTTAAATATAAGATCTATTTACGCCCCTGATCTACGCAGCGTACTTTACAGGAATGAGTCAATCAAGTACATTACTACAAACAGCGAAGGACATACCTTTTCCCTGACGTCAAAGGACATGCAAGCGTCCGCGAGTATGCTCAGGCTTATGTTTACTATCGCGTCGTTCTTGCAGCGCAGGAGCTGGACGAGAATATCGAGGTTGCTGCTCCGCGTAGCGAACTCCTTGCATCGTTTAGGGTCGCTCTTGAGCTGGGCGAGGCAGCTGACGATGCCACTCTTGTTGTTCGCCCGGAAATGTCTCGCCAGGTCGGGTGCGATCGGGCACTCGTCCGTCGTGTCCTTCCGCGACACTTTCGGCACCGACATCGTGATATCCCGACACGATCACGACGAAAATCGAGAATATCTATCGGCTGACATAACCTCAAAATCGTCCGAGCGAGCCAAAGCCAAATCCACGCTCTTGTTGGTCGCGCCGCGTGGCACCGAGCGCGCTACGCTCGACGTTGACAGGTGGATTACGTCAATTATCACGGTCGATAAAACGCGCGTTTTTCCAAAGATCTAATAATCTGAATGTTGGTCACGCCGGGCAGAAAGATTTATATGCACATAATACGTGCGAATAAAAGAGCTCTTAGGATCTCGAGGAGTTTGACATAATTATTCCAAGTCTCGCTCTTGTCAATTTCGAATGTCCCGCCATTTCGAAGTAGCGAGTGAAAGCTAACTCGCCATTAATTATGTAACACGATGATGCGAAAACTAGGCGTGAAAGTTAGAGCGCGATGAACTATAAAGGAAAGGAAAAAGAAAGAAAAATTTAGACACGCATGCGCACGTGGTTTCAATATCTGCTCCCCACTTCTTCTCTCACACGTGACCGATTTTAATTCATTCATATCCGAATCTAAGAGCAAGTGTGCTCGTGTAGCTAGTATCAGTATCGTTACCCGCACTCGCTTTTCCACGATTGACTACGATGGAGCATGTTCGTTCTGATAAGAATGATAGCCAAATACAAATTCGTTTTGTAACCAAGCAACAGCGGTAAGAACTGATTTTTTCTCATATATTCGTCGAGTTTATATGAATTTGATAACAAATCTTAGTTTGTGAATGTCTTTTCAGATATGCAGTACCGGATTATCCCCTATCAGTACACAGTTCCATAGTGAGCAGTGAACTGAATACTATAATAAATGAACTTTTGAAAGGTGAGGAAGAGAGTTTTCGTGTGAAAGTTACTTGCTTTAATGTACAAACTTCTTATTTCTTTTCAAATAATTCTCGATTATTAATTATTTAATATATGTTATTATTTAGTATTAAAGTGTATATATCGCATGCTTTTCCTAACACATGTGGACAATTCTAAAAAGTAATTTCATGTAAAGTTAATTTTTATATGTCATCTAAGTATTCATCTAAGAATTATTCATAAGACAGTGTCGATAATGTCTGATTGCAGAATCGAATGATATCCAAGATGAACAATATTCGCATGATATTCAAGTGGAATTTGATTTCTTAGTTTGTTCTCAATTCTTGCGTACCCCCTTAGCAGAACATATCGCAGACAGGGGAGTTTGTATAGAAGAAGTGATAGATGTGGAATATATAGAGAAACATCCCTTGCCAGAACCAAAGGATTGTTTAATACATGATGACTGGGTATCAGCTGTCGCTGTTTGCGGAAAATGGTTGGGCTTCTTAAGACTATAAAATTTTTAAAATAGAAGACAAAAAGTGTATTCTCTGTTTTTTTTATATATTTATAATTGAGGTATTAACATTTTCAATTATTCTATTTAGGATCCTAACTGGTACTTACGATAATAAACTGCATATTTGGACTTTGAAAGGTAAACATCGTTTTGTGATTCCTGGACATATGTCCCCTGTCAAAGCGGTAGCCTGGATATCTCTCGACGATGATAAAGCTTCCTTTGTCAGGTAATTCTTTGAAAATACTGCAGTGTATATTCTTTCTATGAATTTCATATTTATATTTTCTTATACACATATAAATTATTAATTATGATACAAATGTTCAATTTTTTGCCCAAATATATTTGAAACATGTAAAAAAAAGTTCAAACATATCAGAAGATAAAGAGTAGTTAATAATGATTTTTATAAATATATGCACATACAGTGCATCAATGGACCAGACATGCATGATATGGAATTGGGATATAATGAAGAATTCTGTGGAGTGTGTACATATTTGCAAAGGACATAAAAGAAGCGTTGAAGCAGTTAGTGTAAATCACAACAAAACGTTAATGGCAACTGGTGCTTGGGACAATATGCTCCTTATATGGTCAACGTGTAAGTACACTAATATAAAAAATCGAGTTACTTAGTTTACTTAAACTTTTTAAATAAAAGTCAATCTTTATTTTTTTATTGTAAATGGAAATGCGATATATGGCTTTGTGATACAAAAAACTTTCTTGTTTAAAAAAATATCAATTTTAAAAAGATTTTAAAAAATATTTACTACAAAAACAATATAAATAGAGTAAGTTGGCAATAAACAACTAGTCGCATGAAATGACAATTAATGATCTCTCTTTTTCTAATTAAGCTACACAAGAAGAAGATAATGACGGGGAATCGGCATCGAAAAAGGCAAAATTAGAATACGTTAGTAAAACAAAGGTACGCAAACTAAGAAATTTAAAAAAAATTTGTGTTAAAATATTTATCCTGATCCCTCATGCTTATCATATCCATTTTACACTCCAGGCTCCAAAACGCGCGATGAAGGGACACAAACAAGCAATCAGCGGGATTGTATGGTCCGACAAAACAGAAATCATCACAAGTTCGTGGGATCACACCATAAAGATCTGGGATTCGGAATTGGGCGGTATCAAACATGAAATCCATGGCGATAAATGTTTCTTCGATATTGATTACTCGCCATTGTCACGCACTGTGATAACGGGATCGGCCGATCAACATGTGAGACTGTATGACCCGAGATCTACAGGTGTTTAAAGTTTCGACATAATTCATACTATTGTGTTTATAAATATTGAAAGAAATATTAAAAAAAATTAAAATACTTACAAAATAAAATCAACTTACATATATTTACAAAAATTGAGGAAAATATTGAAAAACATTGAAATACTTTTAATATAAAGTCAACTTGCATATTTTATCTATAAAATTAAATCGATATTGAATTTTTCTGATTTTGAATTAATATAGAAAATTTGGTTAATTTTTTTAATCGGATTTTTAATTTTTCATTTTCAAAACTTTTCATTAATTTGATAAGCAATTTTATCAAACAGCTACTGAATAGATATTTCAGACTATATATTTATGTTGTGTTATTACGATTTTAGAGGGTACTGTTTTGAAAACCAAGTTTACCTCTCACACACAGTGGATAGCGTCAGTGCGCTGGTCGACCGTAGACGAACATCTCTTCATCTCGGGAGGCTATGATAATATCGTCAAGTTCTGGGACTCCAGAAGGTTAGTTACAGACAATAGCATATGCGCATACAATGTGCATTTCTTTAAAAAAATATAGAGATTTTCGAATTTTTGTTTGGTTACATAATCGAATTTTAAGAACCGATTTTGCAGAGAATTAGAATTTGCCATTTTAATATAAATTAATAATAATTATATAATTAAATATTAAAAATTATAAAATTGTTTAAAGAAGAGTTATCTTTGAATTAAAATTACACGTTAACATTCAGATATTTGTAAGAAACATATATATGAGAGAATATAAAAATACGAAGTCTCCGGACATAAATTGGAAAAGTGGCAGTTTTGTCTATATCTAGTACTAGATTTATGCATTAACGTTTATGATCGTATTCCAGCCCTAAAACACCGCTGTTTGATCTCATGGGACACGAAGACAAGGTCCTTAGCTGCGACTGGTCGAATCCTGAATTGATAACCTCCGGTGGTGCGGATAACACTTTAAGAATATTCAAATCCAAGCATGTAGCGCGCTAATTATAAATATAATATAACACAAGTGTTATAAAGCAAAGGGATCGTGTACAATCGACACAGAAATAATCGAGAAATTGCTCGTAAATAATTTAGGTATGAAAATTCATAATATTAATACTAAATATTTCATAATATTAATACTAAATAATTTTGACATCTGAAAAATACTTGGTACGACTAATAAATTGAGACGCAAAAAGCGATCTCTACCGTTTTAGCACCAATTATGTATATAATTTGTGCGTTTATTTTAAGAATCTTTGTATTTGTTATGGATATGTATTTATCGATCTTCTCATTGAAAACGAGAGTACTATCTTGAATGAAGAAATTGATTGTATTTAATCACATTGTTATATCACGTGTGAAAACCAGATCGATATAACGGTGAAAAAATATTATAATTGATTTTAATATTGCGGCATCTTTTGATTAAGAACACGCTATTCCTAAATCAGCGCATTTCCGTTTCTTCTCTCTCTTTCTCTCTCTCTCTCTCTCCTCGTCAAAGTGACTCGTGTCGGATAGGTAAAGTAAGAGAATCGTGTCGCTCGGCATAAATCCCCAAAACAGATCGTTTATTGATCAAAAATAAGGGACGATAATCGTGACGAATTTGGGAAATTCGCTTCCCCGCATCGCGAAGTATTTAATTATTTACCAAACCGTTTCTTCATTACTCGTGTAATTCTAAAAAGACCACCGATTCAAGTGTGCACGCCCCTATAGCAGAGACACACATTTAGGGTGTATGCATTAATAATACAGGAGCAGCGGAGAGCGTGCACCCTCGCAATAGCGCGCGCATTCTTTTTCCCTCTTTTTCTTTCTGTACAAGTTCTGTATGTGTGTGTGTGTGTGTGTGTGTGTATATGTGTGTGTGTATATATATTCTGCACACAAGTGTGCGCTGTAGTCTTCTGTATGTAAAATAGGCAGATGATGGTTCTCTTTTTGAGTACGCGTTATCTTTCTGCTTTTTCTTTTTTTCTCCCTTTTTTAAAGTTTATGGCATACACCTACGTACACACACGCGCACACGCTCCTACTCTCTCACTTTCGCTCACACATTCTCTCGTCGGTTTTTTTCGTCTGCTCGCAATATTTTCTCGTCGCGCGCGATTTTTCTTCGGCTCTTCTTTTTTTGTCCTTTTTCCAGTTTTTTCTTCTTTTTTTTTCATTTGTTTGCTTGTTTATTCTCTCCGAAGATTCTATCTAAAAATTCCCACGTTATCTCTTCTCACACAAAGACTAGCGTTTTTTTTAAACGATCCAAAATAAACTAAGGGCACTTTTTAGTGGCTTATGCTCCATATGTCGTCGTCGTCGCGTGTGTTACGTTTCCCCCCTCCCATCCCCCTTTTACGTTCATCTTCGAGCTTTTTTCATTTTTTTTCTTTATTCATGAAAAATCTAATTCTGACTTGTTTCTTGTTAAACTTTGTTTTATTACAGCACCTATTCGACTTCCTAAGAGTCTCCCTAGATCTCTTAACTAGCTATGACACAACTTGCCTTAACGTCTAAAGATTTTTTTTTCTTCACATTACATGCTAAAACGCCATTTCTTCAGCTCTGCCTTAAAAGTACTCGAAATTCTACAAATTGATCCTCGCGCACGGATTTAAAAAGAGACTCCAGCGTCCGACGATATCAGTTTTTTTTCTCCCCGTTTTTCTGTGTTATTGCGCTTTTTCTCTCCGTCTCTGGCCAATCTTGGAAAGACGACGCAAAATAAGCGATACACGGGGTACGTGTCTCTCATTTTTTTTTCTCTCGTTCCATCCTAGTGTATTACATTACGCACACACAAGTCCCGCTTCCTTCGTTCGAGAATTCGTTCGTCGCCGAGCACGAAGGACGAGCGGAATACAAATGCAAAAAGAAAACAAGAGACAAAGAGTGGTGTGGGGCGCGGAGATACATCGGCGGGTGGGGGGAGGGGGAGAGGAGGAAATGTGGAAGAAGAAACAGAGATGTCGACTAATTACAACTATGTCGCTTAACAAACACGTGTAAAACAATAACTTAAAAACTTGGAAAACTAAGGACTGTACAAATCGAAGTACAAGACGATGATCTAGTCTCACCTCGGACCTCGCTTTTATCGCTAATTCACTCACACTCTCGCACGCAACAAACGCACGCATTCGCTCTCTTAAGCCGATCTCGACTAAACATTATTTTTACTTAAAAACATCCTACATCTTTTCTCTCCTCGCTCTCAATTGATTTTCCTCTCTCACATCCTCTTTTTTTCTACAATCAGAGCCTATCGACTACAGTATGTCTAATCTAAAAAAGTTTCTATGCTAAAATTCTAGAGAAAGCTTTACGCTGGAAAGCAGCATCGTCCGCAGCAGCAAGAACCGCTTTCTTGCCGGAAAACCCTTGTTGGTAGTGGCCATAGACTGCGGGGAAGCTCGCGAGCTCTTTCACGACAAAAGCTTCACGTTAGAAGCAAAGAATCGTACAAGGAAGAGGAAAAAAACATTCATATGATTTTTCGCTTCTGACGTCTCGTGACATCGATATTATACACCACAAGGGAGACTATGAGGACCGTTTTTTTTTTTTTTTTTTTTGTTTTTTGTTTTTGCGCGCCGAAATCTTAATCCTCCAGAATAATATCGGCTCTAGATTGTGGGGCAAGGGGGAGGAGTTGTGGCGACTTGTCTTCGCCGTGCGAAATTCCACGCGAGCTCCCACGCCCTATCGTGATTCAAATTCAAAAGCCCACATCCGGCCAGCCCACGCACCCGACCCGCGGTGCGCAGCAAGCAAATAGTTCCTTACTATTTATACAATTATACAAGTATAGCGCTCATATGTATATATATATACTGTAGAATAATATATATATATATATTTATCAATTAAAATATGAATAGCCAGTCAGTCTTGACGGGTGCGAGGTGCATAGGCTGAACGGTGCCCCATGCCCGTGTCTCGCTCTCCCTGAGCTCTCGTGTCCGCGATAACACGGAGGGATGGCAGGTAGACACGGGAAATGAGAGGCATATATTTATATATGTATTCGTATCCTAACTATTACTATATTATAGCTAAACTATTGTTCTACCTAACTACCGTTGAAAACTTAGCCGATAAAAGATCGCCCCGTTCCTATTATCTCCTAATTCGAGCGAGTGCTCGTCGTTCACTCGCACACGTCTCGCCTTAATTCTAAAGATTTTTTTTCCTTTTCATTCGGTTCAACTCTAACTATCTACGCGAGACACGTTGCCGCGCGCGCTCAAAAAAAAAAAAAAAGAAAAAAGAAAAGACGCGTCTCTTTATGCGCGTTCTCTGTACACAATAATTATGCGCTCTCGCTCACGATCGCTTTTTTTTTCTCTCGCTTCGTTTTGCCGGCCACCCTTCTTTTCCATCTCTCTCTTTCTATCTATCTTCTTACGGAATTTTCTTGCCTGTATTTGAGGATATTGGATACGCACTACAGTGCGTCCTCATCCCCTTCTAAACGGGTCGGCGCAACTATTAATGCTGCTCTGTTAACTCACTTTCTCCCTCTTCTTTTTTTTCGTTTGGTCGGTCACGATTACTTTAGTTTTTTTTTTTTTTTTTTTAGTTGTATACAAGTCTATTTAGTAAAATTCTCAAAATTTACTATTAAAATCACATATGGATTTTTTTGTCAGTCAATTGGTGACAATCTCGCCTTGTGCAACAAATACAAACACTATACGCACTCGCTAATAGATGCTCCTCTCACTCTCACTTCCATCTCGGCTTTATATCCCCTCTCTTTCTCTTTCACTCATACACACTCTTTATCTCGCACTCACTCTCTCTTTCGCACTTACCCTCTGGTTTTTTTTTACTTTTTACTTTAATATGGTGGAGTCAAATCGAGTAATAAGTCTGCCTCTTAAAAAATAGCTCGTACTTCGCCTCTCTACTTCTTCACCTCCTTTTTTTTCAATTTATCTCTCTCACTCTCTCGTCATCAAATCGTGATGTACCAAAATAAACTAAATATATTATTTACTTCAAGTCTCAACAGTGTAAAAATCTTTCATACGTTTAGATGACATCAATAATAGTAAATCGTTAATTATAATAATACATCGTCATTATTGTAATATTATAATAATAACTACACGACTCGGCTTTCTTTCGCTCTTTCGTTCTTTCTCTCTCTCTCTCTCTCTCTCTCTCTCTCTCTCTAAAACTCTAACTACCTGTGCTTGCTGCCATCATTTCTCCTTCATCATTTTCTTATATGTCGCGCGAATAGCCTGCAGCTCTCGCATATTTTTGGTAAAAAGCTTTACTACATTTTCTCCCTCTCTTTCGCTCTTTCACTCGATCCTTGACTGTCAATTCCACGTCAGACAATAGAAAACTCTGCCGGCTGCACAAATGATGACAGTGATGAGTACAGGAGAGGAGGTGTTCACAGGAGAGGGGAAAGAGATGGAGATCTCGTTGGACGTAGATGTAACGTGAGAATAATCAAGACTCAAACGGGCAACATGATGCTTTTAATGAATTCAAATAATATAATAATTTACCTTCGCAAATTTTTTTCAATTTTTTTTTTGGCAAAATATACTTATTTTAGCAAATACAAAGTTATCGCGCAAAGTCGCGTAACAATGTTCTAAAGATCTTCAACCTTCTTAAAGATCGAAACTTCTCTTTGATTGATCATATGACGAATAGTCTCGTGCGATGTTACTTTATGATTTATTTACAACTATTAATTTTTAACATCTTGAAAAATGACAAAATATCGTCTCGATTACTCTCTTTTTTCTACTCGATCTGTTTGAACACGCGCACGCGCGTGTGTATATGTGTGTATACGTATACATGTGTGTACGATTGTAGATCGATGCATCTTTATCTTTGCTTCTTCGTCTATTCATTTTCCGACAGTAACGCGCGTTTCCTCGATAAAATAAATTAATTTACACTCTAGTTATACTTGTCTTGTGTAACAAAACCATTTTATTATTTTTTTCTCTCTCTCTTTCTATCTCAAGCATACTCCCATCCTCTCCTTTCTCTCATTATCTCGCGCTCTCTTTCTTGATTCATCGCAGTGATTGATTTGATTTTTCTTAGAGATTTTTTTTTATCTTTATTATTAATATGGACTGCCCGTGATATACGCGTATGTCTATTTTTCTTCTTTCTTACAGTCCGACAATTCCGTTCGATAATGCATGCAATTATACGTACAAAATCTATCAAATTGATAACGAAAACAAATGTATATAGAGATATTTATAACGTGAAAACAATTACAGATATATTAACTAGAAAACCAAATTTGGTGTCGCATCTGAATTTATCGATACGTAAAAATATATTATAACAATTTCTTTTTCCTTGTATCTTTTACTCGCTTTCGCATTCTTTCTCCTTTTTTCTCTCTGATTTACGGATCTGTCTGCAAAGGCACGATTCTAAAAAAAATTGGTATTTAAACTGTACAATTAAAAATCAATATTGATCCGTAGCATAATCATCATAAATATAATACAAAGAATGTTTTTCTTTCGTTTTTCGCACAATAATTATATCCAGTATACCCGGAAAATTTTCCTTCTTTATATTTTACAAACAAAATTTTATCGTCGTAATTTTTCTCTTTCCAATTTGTCTTGAGAAGTTATGTATAACTTAACAAAGAAAAAAGCAAGAAAAAGAATAATCATTTTCCGACTTTTATGCTGAATACAATTTTCAAAAATTGCTCCATCATATCACATTCTAGAAATTATTAATTTTCAGAAATTTATGATTAAAGTTGCAAAAAAAGTTGCAAAAACACAACTATTTTCATATATTTTATTATTTATTATATATTATGTTATGTACCGTGTTAAAAAAGGTTTTTTTTGCAAATCACAATTAAGTATAATACAATAAAATATATTCAAATAGCTTTTGTTGCAATTTTAATCACAAATTTTTTAAAACTAACGTGATGAAATAATTTAAGAACTAGAGTAATATTCATAAAAAAAAAGAAGAAGAAGAAAAGAAAATGATTAGCCTCTTTCGGGCATTCGAAAAAAAGTGTTTTTTTTGTTAAATTGTAATAATAATTTATCGTTACAAAAAAGGCAAAAATATCATTTTAAAAAAAACTTTACGCGGCGATGTGCTCATATGTGCCCGGTGTGGAATGTCTCTGAACATCTTAACAAAACAGAAAAAAAGAAAAACCCGAAAAGAGAACACGTGAACTCGTAAACAATAGTGTGTTGTTTTTGTCGGTGTATCTGTGTAGTCTACGTAATCTGTATGTGAAATACAGATTTGTGGGTGAAGTGTGAGCTCTCATGGAAAATGCGTGCTTCCAAGCACGTTCTTAACAAAGAAGTTCCACAAATGAGCGCCATTTTTGAAATTTGCAGTCATAATTCTGAATCTTCAAATTTCTCCTCTCGATATTATATCTGTCAATCATCTTATCATTTGGAAGTAGCGCATTCTGTCTTTCTCTCCCTTCTTTCACCATCTTTCTCCCTCTCTCTCTCTCTCCGTATTATCATTTACTATTATGTCTTTAGGAAGAATTTTCCTTAGGAAAAAATTTCTTCTTTATATATTTCTGAGCAGCATTACCTTTTTTTCTCCTTTATTTGTTTTTTTCCCTTACAATTCGCACACGCACATACTCTCTTTCTCTCTTACTCGTTAAAATACTTATTCATATTATTCTCGAGTTCTCAAGATCAGTTTCGATCCATTTCTGTCTCATCTGTTCGTAGTAATACCTAAAGTTACATCATGGAAGCCTATCAGCTTGACACTAAACTGCCCTTCGTAAATAACTTTTTTGTCACTGTGTGTATGTGTGTGTATCGCTCGCTCGCTCGCTCGCTCGCTCGCTCTCTCTCTCTCTCTCTCTCTCTCTTTCTCTCTCTCTCTCTCTCTCTGTATCTATGTATGTACATGGGAGTGTATGTTTTATTACCGTTATATAGATAGTTTTAACGGAGCCATATCGGTGCGGAAGCACGTGCTAATCCGCACGAATGACACGTGATCACTCTCATGTTTTTTTTCTCCTCTATTTTTTCAATTCTATTCTGTCTTTCTCTCTCTTTACTCGCTCTCTTTCGCGCTTACACATTCTTTCAACATTCATTCTGCCTACTCGTTGCAAAATATCAACTACTTTCCCCTATTTACTGATGGATAAAACGTATAAAACATCGCTGGCAAGTCAATTTATCGTGAGGAAGAATCTTATCCGTTACGTAATGTAGTTTTTGTTTCAAATCTATATTCTTCTTAGTATAATCCCGCTCGGTGTCGATTGCTGTCGCTCATTCTACGCGTGTCTCTTGATGCGTCTCTCTCTATCAGTATGCCTTTTCTAACTTATGTAACTCTTAGCGTGATCGTACATCTGCAAAATCCGAAAGATCGCTTTAGTCTGTTATCCTATTGCGAGCGAAGGAATCTGTAATTCGGCACGATAATATCGCATCGTGTGGCATTACGAGAGGGAGAAAGCATTCTGACCTATTATAAACCGTGGCCTACTTAGGCTGTTGAGCCTGGTATTGTTGATAGGAATCATCGGGGGACGCCGCATTACTCGTCTGCTCCGACTCGCCCAGTGGCATAGTGTGAATGATGCTGGGGGCGGGGTAAGTGGTGTAAGGATAGGGATGCGGGCTCGCTATGTACTGAAAAGTAGAAACAAGAAAACGATTAACTTTTATTTTCGTGTCCGTGTTAACTTGAATCAATCTAGTCGAGCAACACGTATATTCGAAAGACGATTATAAAGATTTTAGATTTAATTTTAAAATAAATTTTAGGAGAACATTCTTTTCATCAAAATATGTAAACGTTTCAAAATGAATGAAAGACGCTTTTTGAGATATCCTACATAATTGAAATAATTTTTAAATCCCCCCCCCCCTCCATCTTGGAGACATCTTTCGAATTTTGTGTTCAAATAACTGATAAAAAGTCGATAACTTACGGAACCAGTGCCGAGATGCAAAGTAGACATCTGCGTGGTAAGTTGAGGAATCATACTGTACTGCGGATTGCTAGGATCGGCCGACGGTATCATCTGTAACAAAGAGATCGACGAAACTCGATGATGAAAAAGTAAACAGTAATATCATTTCAGAAAAAAAGATATTTTAAGAATATAGGAACCTTGTTAAAGCTAAAACAGCAATTGAACACGGTTTTCTAAAAAAAAAAACGAACACATAATTCAACAATATAATTAATATAATTATATATAATTATATAACTTCGTAAACATATTGATATCTTAAGTATTTTAAATATATCTCTAAGAATCGCTAGAATATATGTATAAACATATAACAATCCTATCTTGAAGAGAATGGCACTAATTTAGATTAAATGAAATTCACATGCTCAAATTTAAAACGTTTCATCTATTAACTTTATTGTCGGAGATAAAAAAACAAGAATTATTACATGCATGAAAAAAATTACGTTGATCTCTTAGATCAAAAAGTCCGACACAAAAATATTTTTCTTCCGTTGTTGTAAAACGGCGAAAATAAAATGAACGAAAAGTTTATAAAAACTCACGTCAACCTGTTGCATATGTGGTGGGGAAGGATGCACGAGATAAGGTGCCACCCAAGGAGTGCCTGGCACACTGTAACCAGGCAATGCTTGACCATAGTGACGGCTGTACTGCGTCAGAGTCGCCGCAGGAAGCATGTGAGTGGCAGCAACTCCGTTCTGGCCGACGCCGCTTGTGTCGTAATTCAAAGTCATGTTCTGAAAGAATGCAGAAATAATGTTAAATTGGCATATCCAGTGAAATATCAATAATTACAAAAAAGCATTACTATAAAAATGTAAATTCTGCGACATAATAAACGACACGTGTACACACTTCCCAAGATTAATGTCACAAAAAAAAAATTTTTGTTCCAGTCAAAAAAAGAGGAAGTGAGATTAACGAATTAGTAATATAATATACCATGTGTCATATTGGCATACTATTTAAAAAAATAAAGTATGTGCGTTGTATATACTTTATATATCTTATATATATATATATATATATATAATATATATAATATATCACTCTGCGTGTACACAATAACATTATGATCTATAATTTTATAGAGATTGATAAAAAAAAATACATACTTCTCCAGTTTCTCTCCATATTGTACTCTTGAACAACGATTTCTTCTTATTTCCACCATCAGCAAACTTAACTAATAAAGGATCCTTTGCACCTGGCAGCGCTTTTCCATTGAACATCTGGATAATTTGCTCGCATTTTTCTTTGGATTCCATTCTGTAATAGTCATTAGAAATATCAAATTAGTCTCAAATTCTGAATTAACAGTATATATATTGCATTATATTATATTTTCTCAAATCTTACCGTGACTTAAAATAATATAAGACAATACAATATAATAATTCTGTTATATTTCTCGTCAAGGCGAATCTTGCAACTCTCGGGGAAATAGTAGTAGCAATGTTACTATCATATATCATGGATTTTCATGCGAACCTTGCGAATCCGACACCTTTGCTTTGACCCGAAGTGTCGCGGAGAATGCGAGTTGAAATGACCTGTCCATATTGAGCCAGCAATGCTTCGACGTCATTCTCCTTGAAGGTCAAGGGTAGATTGGCAATGTACAGATTGGTGGGGTCCTGCTCCTGTTGCTGGGAAGAGAGTAAAGACACTATGCAAATTACTTATGTAACGGAACGATACGATGAATATATCGAATTTGCAAACAAATCTGAAACGGACTATCATTTTAACTTCCACGACTGTTATTGTATATCGCTGCTTTATTTTATCACGATTACAAATGGATGCACAGGCGAAACGATTTACAGACTCGAAACTTGACTTAACATGTCTGCAAAATTTCTTTAACTATTTTCAAAATTATCTTGTACAAGATAGAAAGAAATATTATATCATAAATTGATATGGAATTGTGAATAAATAATGGGGAGAATCTTGCGATGAGTGTGCCGTGTAGTCGCGTAAATTTTCTTTTTTTTTTTAGTCTGGAACGTTAAAATGATATTTGCGAGTTTCACCGCGAATAATAAAATCGAAATAATAAAAATACACGGAAAGACATTTATTCTCGAAAAAAATAACGAGACGTAATCTAATTGTAATCTCGAAAAAGTCAATGTAAACGGTAAAAAGAGCGATAGCCTCGTTAAAATACAATATTTTTTTCTACTAATACATCGATACACTACAAGATCATGAAACTATATATTAGGAATTATTATCATCTAAATTTTGAAACAAGCGCAAAGTAGAACGAATGGGAGGGTATGTATCGAAGACCGATATCGCAAAACGTGAAATCATTTTAAGATAATTATTATTCTCAATGTCGGGAGGTTATCATGCTTCATGGCAATTTCATTACCACATTCTGGTGGCTCTCTAAATTTGCTTGCTTTTAGGATGCATTCGATTTATCTCTCGGCTAACAAATATATCTATATGTATATGTATATATATATATATATATATATATATATATATATATATATATATATATACAAAAATATATGTGCGCTATCTCTAAAAAT
>JBCAUJ010000014.1:5431672-5460493 GCA_038406275.1 Cataglyphis albicans | reverse complement strand
ATATAATGTTTCTCTTAATGTTATGAGAAACATCAGTTTCATGTTTGTAGAATTATTTGATACTAGCGCGGCAATTAAATTTTATTAGATAAAGATTCAGCATCAATAAAGCAACTAGAGAAAAAATAAATTTATGAAAAAAAAGATGATATCTAAATTTTTTCGTTTATGATATAAATCTCTCTGTATACAAAGTGAAAACTTAATTAAACTTAATCAAAATAAATTGATATATTTTTCGTGCATAAATGTGCTTAACTTGAAATTCTAATATTAATCCATTAAATATAAAAATATATAAAATTTAAAAATAACAATCCTAGTTGATTGAAACATTGATTGCAACAATGATTGCTTTAAAACATTTTCAATATTGCATACAAAAAAGAGATGTCCGAAACATATTTTGCACTTGTTAAAATTATAAAAAAAATGATTTATCTCGATCGGTTTTCCAAAATTTCCGTGCGAATAAACGGGGAAGCAACGAGAAAGGGATTGTATGAAAAACACAACAAAACGCAATGGATAGAATGGGATAAAAAATAAAGAAACGACAACGAAAAGAAAGATAGAGAGAAAGAGAGAGAGAAAGAAGAGAGAAAGAGAGAGAGAAAGGTTTACTGTTACTCTGGTATTACTCTGTACTTGCATGCACAACCACGTACACTGTCCAGTCTACGGAGCAACCAGATACCCACTTTCGCCATCTGCGCTTGTATCCCCTTGGCGACCAGTGCTTTGACAGCACCCTCTGCCGCCATCGGTGACTCGAAGTCTACAAATCCGTAACCTGCAACATTGTAATTACAGCATAAATTTTTTTGATTTTTCTTAAAAAATTTTAATAAAATAAAATATTTAATAATTTTTATAATAATTAGATAGATAGACTTTGATTGTACTACATGCATAATATTGATACACAATGTATTGATGCATGCATAATGGATACATGATAAATAATAAAGTTATCATTTATGACATTAGCGATCAACGTATTAAAGTTATACAAAAATTGTCATTCGTTTCTTCTCGTTAAATTCCCCCAAAAATTGTTCTTCAATTTTTTCTTCTTATTTTTTAAAATTTTTTGTCCATATTTTGCGATGTATATAGCAACAAGGATTCCAAAATTGAAAAATTGATATCACTCTTGCCTTGATTTTAAGAACCATGATGTAATTCAAAATCTAAGCAATTTCCAGAAATCCGCATTATAAATTTAAAAACTCGATAGTTTTGTAAATTATAATAAAATTTTCTGAAAGAGAAAAAAAAGAGTGTATCTTCACATTTTTCAATAGAGGACAGATTCCGCGAGTTTATTTTGTAGACGAGTGACAATCTTGTTAGATGTAAAAAAGCATAATAAGAATTTTTTGTTTATCAAGCATATTTATTGTGATCTCTAACGCAAGAACTTTTACTTGACCGACTTGTAATAAAACAAACGTATTGAAATAAAGAATTAGCTTAGTTAGGTTACAGTACGCTGTTATTGAGGAATGTAAATGCAATTAATTACCTTTACATTTGTTTGTATTTTTGTCTAAAATTGCCTTGGTGGAAGTTATAGTTCCGTATCTGCAAAAATATCAGATTTTGATGTAACATATATATATATATATAAACGTAATTATTATTTGTAATAATATACTTGTATCTTAAAGATAAATATTGATAATTATTAATAAGATATACACTTTAATAGACATTAAATTGTACAATTTTATAATAATTATGTACGATCAAATAAATCATAATTAATAATGCTACATTAATTTATATTAACAGCATATTCGTTTCTGATAAGGCGTCATGTTTCTTTCCGATAGAATGACGACGAATAAATCTACGATCACGCGGCATTAGATATGCCGAGTATAAAAAAAGAAATAGATAATACAACATCACTTACTGAGAACACATATTAACGAGGTCTTTGTCAGTCGTATTCTGATTGAGGCCACGGATGTATAGATTTGTTTTGGACAGCTGCTCCGCCTGTTGACCCTGCATAGCGTTGTTGCTGAGACTCGTGCTCATTGTCCCACTTTGGCTGCCAGTGGCACTACTAGAGCTGCTGTTAGTATTCGCCGGAGATGAAGCTGTAGGCACCCGCTGTCCACCATACTGCAAACACATCATTAATAATCAAGTAACTTAAGATACTTGAAAAGTGTCAAAGGCAATTGATTTTATATCGAGTATTTCGCTTCATTACCAGATCGACTATCGACTATCGATATAAAATATATTATCTCAAATTTGTATCTGTCTAATCTAGAATGATTAGTCAATTATCTCTATGAAGTTAACATCCCATTTAAAAAATTTCGATATAATTGATAACATCCTATATATATATAAAAACGTGAAGTTGGCTAAAGCATCTCTTCAATATATGTATTACATCTTATTAGATATAAAGCTAAATGCGTTACAGATTTAACAACTCATATCCAAACCAATTATATCTTATATCTAAACAATAACAATCCCTTTCCTATCTCCTCGTTTACAACACGAATATTGCACTACGCTTATTAAAATAAAACGATCCATCTTCTACCTTCTCGCGACGTTTACCGACACGAGATTCAATCACGTAGGCTACTGACCGATATCGCAACAAGAATCCCGTCGAAGATGAGAGAGAGAGTACGCTGGCAAACGAGCGCGTGCTTACCGTCGCGTGCTGCGCGTACGTGGCGGTGACGAAGGGATTTGCGGATGCTGGTAGTTGTTGAGGACCACCGGCGACCGCGGCGGCCGCCGCAGCCGCGCTCGGGTGTCGCGTGTAAGGCGGGTAAGCGGCCGCCGCTGCTGCCGCTGCGGCCGCGGCCGCGTGAGACGGCGCCGTGCTCCAGGCGGCCGCGCCGGCACCGCTACCACCGCCTCCGCTCGCACGATACTGCACCGGATTGCCGCCCCGTGGTCCGCCGCCCGTGTTACCCTTCAATCCAGCGTTACCCGCGCCGCTCGCGGGTCCTACGCCGACGCTGCCAGTATTGGCGGCGCCGCCGCCGCCGCCAGTACCACCGCCGCCTCCGCCGGCGCCGCCCGCGTTACCGTTGTTGGCGCCTACGTACGTCGGCCTCGGTCCATTTGTATTCTGGAAATCGGAAAAATCTCAATTAGATAATATATTACAAAAACTTATTTTCAGTCATTATTTGATATTTATTATTATATCACAATTTATTATATGTATATAATCAATGTGAAATAATAATTAATAATAATTTATTTAAAATTAAAAAATTATGTATATAATATAGATATGGACTCTTTGATGACTTATGCACATTATAAAAAATGAGTCATAATAGTGAGAAAAATTGTTGTTTTAGTTGAATATTAAAAAGAGAGAATATGTCTCAAATAATGTATTATTATATATAGTATATATATTATTGTTTTAACATATTTTTTTTATCACGCGATGCTGTTTTCAAAATAAAATACAATAAGAAAAAAAATCAATGGACATGTCAACATGAAATCATGTTGACCTTTTATGGATTAAAAAAGATATCTTTGATATAACAATCCAAAAATAATTATAGCAAATTATCAATGTTAATAATTCAGCAAGCGCAAATATAAATGTATTATTCCTGTTGGATGATGAAATATTTTATACAAAAAACAAAAAAAAAAACAAAAAATAGATACAAAATCCAAAAGTGATGCTCAAAATTAGCTTTTTAATAAAAGTTGCATAGTTTTTGCAAATTTTTTTCAAGTAAAAGAAAAAAAATAAATTTGTGTATTTTTATAGAATATTCATTCAAAAGAAAAATAAAACAATGCTAAATAATTTAAAAATTCATAAAACAAAATTACGAACATTATTAGTGAATATTATGAGCAATAGCAGTAATATTGTTGCTTATTCATTAATCATAAGATTTATATAATAATAATCTACGAAGCAAAATAAATTTGATCTTTCACATTTATATTCGATAGAATAGATTTATGGAAATGCATAGATATGATGCTGGCAAAACTGACTTAATTAATCTCAACGTTAATAGCGTAAGAAAAAATCCGCTCGTATTTGTCAGAATCCAATGTGAATGAGCGAGGAGGGACTTTATTATCGATACAACCATCACATCGGCTCCTATTGATTTTCTCGAGCGAAACGGCATACTATTTTAGAAAGCGATCGCGTTTCTCGCCGATCTTGTAGTTTCGCGCGCGCACATCGTTGGTCGTGTACGTTCGATAAGAAGAAAAGAGAGGAGAAGAAACCCCACCCGTTATCGTTTATCAGTGACCTCGCGTGGTCACGCCTCTCCGATAACGAGAAGAAACGGCCAGCTCTAGTCGGTCGGTCGATTTCTCCCCTCGCATTCCTTCACCCTCCGCCCCCCCTTCCCCCTCTTCTTCGTTCGATGCGTCTTTCTTTCGCGACGGTGCATCAGGATGTATCTTTCTAACAGCATCCAAGACTCTTGAATCAAGAGCGTCTACGTATCGATCGCGTAACTATCGGCGCGTCGCGGTTTCATCATTTACCGCGCAACCTTTCAGTTTCGAACATTATACAGGGTGGGCCAAACGTTCCGGATTTTGAGATTTTATAGGAAATTTAATTCTGAAGAAAAAATCTCGGATAAACATGGGTCGAAAAATGCTAGTCTTTATGCTGTTATGGTCTTAGCTGTTTTTAATGTTTATCTTGCTTGTTGGTTATTCCACCAAAAAAAAAAATTTACTTTTCTGCATTGTTTAAGTCAATCATTATAGGAAGATAAAAAGAAGAGCAAAAGCAAGAAAATAAAAATTAATAAATTTCTTGGAAAAAATCAATAAAAATAAAAAATAAAAATCTTTTTCCTTCATTAAAATAATTTTTTTTTTAATTAAAATAGCACTGTAGAATTTTTTTAAAAAGATATACGGCTTTCGACAACCGAAAAAACACTTGTACATTTGAAACTGCTTATCTGCTCAAAACCTATGGAATGTACTACAATCATTATGTAAAAGATAATTCAATTCTCTTTTTTGTTAAAAAATGCATATTTCCCCTAATATTAGTAAACATTTCCTATAAAAGAATTAAACTTCCTACAAAATCTGGTCGGAACATTTGGGTCCACCTTGTATATCTGTGTAAATAAGTCTCGATTAAGATTCTATCCAAAGTCTACTCAAAGATAATTTTATCATTCGTCCATTATTCTCTAAATTTTAATTTATACAAAGCTCTTCGTTTTCCATCATTAATATCAGATTCAAGAAATCACCGTTGCCGAATATTTTTTTGCAAATGCGAAAAATTGATAGAGAGAATTGTCGCGAAAATATCACCACTTATTGCCGGAGCGAGAGCGCGCGCTCAATTGGGAGACACCCTGTATATAAAACTCTCGCTCCGCTGACGCATCGGCCACGCGATAAAACCAGACGGATGATGATTCGGCCATGGTTTGCCGTTGACGAATCGCACAGTATAACATGGCTTCTGGACGGAATGGAAGAGAGAACGACCGAACCAACGTGCGAAATGCACGGCTGTGTCATGATTCGGTCAGAGAGAAGAGCGATCGACCGACCGACCGGATGTCACTTCCTGCTCGCCACGTCTGCGCATCGTTGTAACGCGAACTCGGTCCCGCCCGGTCCCTTTCGTCCTCGTCCTCTCCTTTTTCGAACTCGTATACCGCGTATTTAACGGTATTCATCGCACTGCGTTAACATTATTTTTCAAGCTACGTCAAACGCCAGAGAAGCGAAAACTTGTGTAGAGTGTCCCTTTTCAGAGAGAAGCTTGTAAAAAAAATTCTCTGGAAATTCCCTGATCTTTCAGATATTTTTATTCAAAATTCCAGGAGAAAATATTTTAAGATTTAAAGATGTTTATTAAAAGATTTTTTTAATTTTCTAAAACAAGATTTTTTTATTGTACGCGCTTTCTAATGCTTTTATGCAGATTTACAAATATAAAAATATTGAATACTTTTGGTAAAATGAACATGTTTCACTTGCATATTTTAATTTTTTTATCAATAAAAAAATTATAATAGAGAATATGTACTGCATATTTAATACTTTGATAAGGCAAATGTATTGAATATATATAGACACAATATAAAAAAGTTATCAAAAGGATACAATTATTTAAAAAATTCCTCGAGTCCCAATAAAACATTTTATGACAATTCCTTCATTTTTCCAGGTACAAAACAAATAAAATTTCCTCGAAATTTTCATATTTTTCCAGGGAATAGATATTCTGTTTTACGAATTTTTTTTTTTTGCAATTATATAATTTTTAAAAAATAATGTAGAATATTTGATTAATTATATAGAACTTTCCAAGTTGAAATTCGAGAAATAGATCTCGCTCTATTATCATTGGTCGTGTTGGTCCACGGTTAGTATCTGAGAGAGAGGATGTCTCGGATAACATATAGGTTTCTAACCGAATGAACTAACGGCGCGCTATTTATGCACTATCGTTTCCGTTTTATAATCTTGCGCGCGAAATGCAAGTGAGCGAACGCATTTATCATGCATCTATCCAGTATATCATCATAACGCGGCCGTTAATTGGCCGCGCTCTACGAATAACTTCGCGCTTTCTTCTAAGGACGATCAGAAAGAGAAAGACAGATAGATTCAGGATGTGCGCCACATACCGGAGAAATGAATCTACGTGTCGCGCGATCTCTCTTTTATTCTCTTTTCTCTTTTTTATTTTGTTATGCTCTATTAGCGAGCAAACACTCGCTCGCGATATCCCGGAATGCACTTTTTCGATCCTCTCTACTATTAATTTAGCGAAGTTATGGTCTTATCGTGAAAATCTCGTGCCGCACGATCGATTCCGGTCGATTCCTTAACGATTTTCAACGGATCATGATATGTAAATAAATTATAGAGAATGCAATAATGTATGTGTGTGTGATTTATCCATTGCTTCATCGTAGCAGTTTTCAATAATTTACATATTAATAAAATTATAATATTAATAAAAATTGTTTATAAGATAAAATTATTTATGATTTTTTTTAAAGTCAAAATATATGTATTATAAATTTAAGATAAAATATTTATAATATATTTATAATATATTTAAATGTATTATAAATATATTAAAATAATATATTTATAAATAAAAAATAATTTAATAGAAATTCCAGATATATTCTACTCAGACGTAGATATTTATAAAGTTTAATAATCCTCTAATATTCTGTCAATTTTATTACAACACTATGTAATCTTAATAATATTTTAACAATCATTTATAACTTTTGATGCAATGCATACACAAATTACTTTTATACACCACTCGCGCTCGCCAATTATAATAATACAAATTTTTTAGAAAATGTATTTATCGTGTTTGAAATTCCAGATACTATTATCGCGGTGAAATCATCGGAGGATAACATCGCGGACACCCGGTGTGTCGCGGGTATTCTTTCAAGGTGAAGAAGCGGTATGCGCGGTATGCGAGCGAGGAGAGACTCTTTCGTACACGGGCAAGCAGATGAGCGAGACGCAGATTTTTTTTTTTTTTTTTTTTTTTTTTTTTTTTTTAAAATCTTAAGCTTAACATCCTCTTGAGGACTAACTTTCTGATGTAAACAGAGCGGAAAAATAAAAATAAGAGTTAATAATTCAAAGTAAATAGAGTGGCCCGATTTCCTATATTTAAATAATTTAAAAACATTAAAATAAATAATGAGTTAAAATAAATAATAAGCGAAATAAAATAAATAACAAGTTAAATCAAATTTTCAATTGTTATGTAAATTCACTTTTCATTTTCATTAACATAAATTGTTCGCAATTAAATATTAATTCTCTCTCTTAAAGAAGCGAGGGGAACGTGACACTTCTCGCGTCTTGGGTAAACGGCTTATAATTTATAGACATTTGCATAGCCTATAAATGTCTATCTTTTCGGAAGGCGAGACGAGCCCATAATCGAGTCAAGCAAGAGAGTGCATCGAGCGGTGCGTCTATCATCGAGAGCATACATCGTACTACATCGTACTACATCGCGCTATAATATGGGGGGAAGAGGGGGGGGGGGTGGAAAATTGTGTACGTACATATGTACGTCGCGAGCGACACGTATGGTTTACGTAAGTGCTGGAACAAGCGTAGCTTATGTATAGGATGCACGCGACTCGTACAAGGACAATGCGAGAAAACACGATGCATAACGAAGATAACGTTATCTACGAAAACAATTAATCTCTTTAATAATTGACAGAAAATTTGTGAAAATATTTTTTACTATAAAATTCCCAATAAAATAAAAAAATCAAATTCCATCAAATACTCGAGCAGTAAATAGATATAAAATAAAAAGATATTTCAAATAATTGATACAAAAATTAATTGCAGTAATTTAAAATTTTAATAGTTTTTTAATTAATTAATGATGATAATTGATAATTTTAATTAAGATTTCAATTAGACACTAAGAGTCTTGATATTTTTAATTTTTTAAATCAATTTTGTATTTAAAAAAAAACAAAGACAATTTTTATCTTAATAAAAAAAAAAAGAAAAAAAAGCCTCGAAAAAACAGAGAACAACGAGACTGACCTGGGCGTCTCGGATTTGACACCCTTTATCCGAGTTTAGGCTGGCGGCGGATATTATTAGCCACGTCGCGTGCTTCCGTCTCCTTATAGCGCACAGAGAAAACAATGTGCTAGATATATTGGGAAATATAGCAGGGTGGAATTTCGTATCTTTTGCGCAGAAAGCGAAACTACCATATAAAAATAATTACAACAAATTTAGATTTCGGATTACGTATTAAGAGGATTACAAAATCAATATAATTGGAATAAATTTTCAATTTCTTATATACATAAAAATATTATAATTATTATAATTATACATACATATTTAAATATATAAAAAATTAAATTTAAATTTAAAAAATAATAAATTTTAATTTTAATAATAGATTTAAGAAATAATTTAATGATAATAAATAAAATAAATAACATGTTTGAGAAAGAAAATGCATTTTCTGTCTTTGTTTAAAAAAAGTTATCACAGGAATATTATTCAAATCTGCGGAAATGATTTCGAGAATTTCACGAAGATTAATGTACTTTTGTCCAAGGTATATGAACGTCGTCACGCTTGCAAACGATATGAACTCTCGAAATGCAATTCATAAGCCTTTGTGCAAGCCATTGTGCAAGCATTATTAATAGCGTGACCACTTCCGTTGTCATTGCTAATAGTTTTCTCACTGCAATCTGAGACAGCTAAATTCAAAACCTAAAACGCAAGCGCGACAGGTGCGCGAAGATTGGCCCGATATTATCGTACAGTTAATTGTAGTCACTGCCGACTCAATAATTATCGCTATTTTTATTATTATCATTGTATTTTATGAACTTTATTTTAAGAACTTTAATTACCTCCATTATAGTGTTTTACATTTTTTAGTTGAGTCATTTAATTTAGTCGTCTTATTTAATTAAACATTAAATAAAATAAATTGTTCTTTAATTTAATATTCCGAAATCAATAAAAAAAACGTGAAAAATATATATTTTTCTTGCAAATTAGCATCGACTAGACGAATGCATTAGTTCGTACTATCTAATTTTATTAGTACAATTCGGAGAGCGCGATAATTCAATTGATACGTCAATATTTTTAAATATGGTCCATTTTATATATATGCAAAGCGACAATGTAAAAGAGAATTTAATTATTATTATATTCATTAAAAATATATAATAAATATATAATAAATTAATTATTCATTTACATTTATTCATTTAAAAATATAAAATAATCTCCATTTAATTTTTCAAATATTAATTTACATAATAATTTCAGATTATTATTAATATAAAAAATTATTTGATGATTTATATATAATTAATATATATATATTTATTTATATATGAGGCAACATATATATAGCATAAAATTTGTACATAAAATGTAATCTGCCTACTATAAATAATGAATAAATAGATTTATAAATAAGCTATTTCTCTTTTCAGGATATTAATTTCTCGAACTTTAGAAACAATTTCTATTTTCCATTGCAATGAATGTTTTTAATGCATGTAGTGAGAATAATGAGAATACATTATACTGAGAAGTGAAGCCAGAAATTACTTAGATTAATTACTAACGATAAGCTGCGCTGTTGAAGAGCTATGATCTAAAAATATGCTGAATAATATTTTTATGATCAACTTCCCAAGTTGGAAAATACGTTTTCTTCGATCACGCGTCATGAATCATGCAGTCACGGGCGTCATGAATCATACCATCACAAATAATCGTATAACAAAGCATTTATTATGGGTTGCTGTGTTGACAGTGTAAAATTTGTCCATTGCAGGAGCATAAAAATATTTAAAAAATATAAATTCTTTATTAAAATGACTAATATATTTTATATTGAATGATGCCTGAAAATATATTATCAAATATTTCAAAGTTATTTAAAAATTTATTCCCTTAGAACTATATTTGGATTTTTTTAATAATATACAAACTAGAAATATAGAATTGCATTTTTGTTTCAAGACCTCCTTCTGCTTATTATACTAAAAAGATTTATAGAATTTTTTTTTACATGTTATATATTTCTTAATTTTGGATTTTATATTAATTCAATTAAAATAAATACAATTTAGACTTTCAAAGCAAATAAAAAAATATGTCGATATTTTTGTACACATAAAATATCGACTGAAAAAAATACCAGAGTTAAAGAGTATACATTCTTTCTCTAATTATTTTTGTATACATAATTAATAATTAATAATAAAAAATAAATTCTTTTATAAATAATATATTACACTCTCTGTGACAATAGCAGAGATTCAATATCTGTTAAAATAAAGAAAAAAAAGTTCAAACTTCTATTTACAATCAGATAATCTAAATATTTTTGCTCCTTTTATAATAGATAAATTTTACTCTATGCGTGGTAAAAAAAAAAAGTGCGGCTTCCTACGTTAGATGATGATGTAACAAAGATGCATGCCATGCAAACAGGCGACAGACCTTGACTACGTATTATCTAGGCCGATGGTTACTCTCTCTCTTTTTAATTTCAAACCTAGAACATCTCGATTTTTATCGCGACATCGAGAGATTGAAGAGAGAATCACTCAGGTATAAATCTTTGTATTATCTCTACAAAAAATATTTTTTTTAAGAGCAGATAAATATAATAGAATTTCTCTTATCGGAAGATTCTATTATATCTAAACGAAATATCTCTTCCTAGAATGCCTCCTTTAGTTTTCTTACTACAGGATGTTAGCCTTTAACTATCTAAAATATATTTTTATTGCTATTGATAATATGACAAAATGTGTAGATAAGATTAACATAGCGTGAGCCGTTTAAGAAAGAAATAAAAAAATAAATAAAATTAAATAAATAAAAAAATAAAAAAAAATCAGTATCATGTTAAAAAAAAATGTAAACTTTAAAATATTCGATTACTTTCGCGAGTGAATTTCACAATTTTTTCAAAAGAATGCAAGAATCTCAAATCATACATAATCTTCACGAAATGCGCGTTAATACACGATTAATTACGTATTCGCGTCACGATGAAATGTATTCTCTCGTAAAAGTGGGACAAAATTTCGTCGCCCTGTGACGTATCGTGTGACCGCCGGAGGTTTCGATCCTCCTTCACGAGCGTCTTCTAGCGACGACGACGCGTTAGAAAGGCCGCATCGAACGGACGGCCTTGACACCGCCGACCGGCGTCGTCATCAGGTACCGTTGTGCCGCCGGCCGGTAAATCTCGTGAATGGCGGGTATCGAGGAGCCGAGGTGAGGCAACGTGGCCGCCGAAGTACGTAGGCAGAGAGACGACAAAGTGTGTTCGCGCGAATTCCAAGGTTCAGTTGCACGCAATGTTTCCGTTGTTTCGCAAGAGTTCAATCATCTCGCGCGGGGATAAATAATTAGTACAAGTTATCGAATAATAAATAAAGTTTGCGCGTAAAAAGAAAAATTAGAAAAAATATATTTTTAATTTACACATGTACAGGGTGGCTTATTTTAATTTATTCACTCATATATCTCAAAACCTGTAAGTTTTAGAAGAATTTTTTTTTTTTTTTTTTTTTTGACAAGAATTATTTGATTTTGAGGAGGAAAGAAGATAGGAATATTACTTAGCGTTGTTAAGATCATATCAAGGTCACATTAAATTTTTTTTAATTGAAACCCCTTTTTATTGAATATTGTAGCTTACCTCAAGAACTTTTTAAAACACTATAATAAAGTATTTTTCAAGTTATTTTATATTTTAATCTGATATATTTTCATATAACATATAAAATATCTCGTAAAATGTTTAGTTTTCGACTAAATTGTTTAAAGTCTTATTAATTTGCCAAATGGATTTTCTCAAAGTCTCGTGCGAAACAAATGTACCTTTTGTCTTTGTGCATAAAAACAGTAAACCCTTGAAAATCTTTCGCGACCGGAAAATTCTAAAGCAGCAAGTGTCAAGGATTTGGGACACCGCTCTCGATAAGACGCCGCATAAGATATCGCATTCACGATGCAGAAAAGGGCGGTGGACAAGCAGGATTGCGTCAAAAGAGGAGGATAGGCGCAGCAAGGACGATATCGATTATCCGACGCGGTGGCCGACGCCGAAGGGACGCGCGAGCCCTCTCCTCCTCCCGGAAATCTCCCCTCGATATCGTTAATCGCGTTTTCGCGCGTCTTCCGGTTCTCGAAATAATCCTCAGACGAGCGACCGCAATAGGGTGTGAAGCGAAACAACGGGATGGGATGATAATGAACGTCAATACGATACCTCACGGCGCCGGCAGGATTACTGGAAAATCCCTTTTCTGGAAAACGTGATCGAAAAGCTGCTGAAAAAGAACTCTATCCCGATCTTCAACTTTCTGTCTATTTATTATTCTCTTTTGTTGATGTTTACATTTAATACTCCCTCCCTCTCTCTCTCTCCCTTTCATATGTGTGTATGTATATATATATATATATATATATATATATATATATATATAAGAAATAAATAAATAAATAAAAAATAAATATATATATATACACTCATTAATTATAAATAATTAATTGTTATAATTAATAGATAAATATTGGAATGCTGCAACTGTGGTGTACAATCAATGAATCAATTTAATGATTGTTCTTGGAAACAGATAAGTAATAGCGAAGTCGAGACATTCGATAACCGGAGTATGGCTTCGGTTTTGTTTTCATCCCGATGGCCATGGCAAAAAACTTGACCACAAAAAGAAAGAAAAAAGAAAAAGTTTTGCGGTACGTGACGAGTTTTACTCGCGAAACGACTAGTATGCATTGTAACTGTCAATAACTTCAATACCTGAGCACTGTCAAGTTTGCATTAATCGTCTATTAGCTTATATGCGAATATTAATAAAAATCGAAAAAATAATTAAAAATTAAATATAATTAAGAGAATTTTAAAATATCTGGTTATTATAAAAAAATAAAAAATTGTATAAAATTAAAATAAAAATAAAAATGATTATATGTATATTATATTATACGAAATTGACAGAAAAAGAGAGGGAAAATATTAAATATTTTTGATATTAAAATTTTTATATTAATAAATATTATTAAAAAAGTTTTACAAGAAGAAAACAGAGAGAAGATAAGAAAAGCTTGCGCGTTAAATTCTTTCTTTTCAAAATTAATATGATTCAAAATTAGTTTTTAAATTATTTTTAGAGAAAAATTTAAATCATGATTTTTTCGGTCCTTCTTTTCCTTATATTTTACGTAAGATAAAACGATCATATATTGATATTGTTTTCTATCTTGTTATTTGACTATATAAGATGTAATCGATTATTGTGATGCACAAAAATGATTAAATTGACCAATCTCTGACTTGTGATTAAATGCTGGATAAGTAGATTGCGGAGTTTAAAGTACGAAGAGGTAGTTATTTTTCTTTTAATTGATTAAGCTTCGTCGCAATTTTATCATTTATTATAATGCAATTACACAGTTCAATAAAGAAAATGCAGAGCAAAATAAAGATTTGTATTTATATATGCTCGGATTAAATTCATCAAATATGACAAAATTGAAAATTTTTCTCAAATTATGCACAATAAAAGAAGCTGTAAAAATTCATATAAATACGGTAATAAATTAGACAATATATGTATAAAAGTTCTCTTATTTAAAAAATTATATTGAAATAAAAATTATTTTAAATTGAGAAGTTTAAATTTGAGTAAAATGTATTCAAACTGAACAAATCGAAAAATTTCTAACGACGAAAATCTCGACTCTACTAATACGCAAACGTCGCTTATCATCGTCAATTGACAACGCGATAAAATATATGACAGTGTTGAAACATGATAAACTTAAAAAAGTACATAGAAAAATTTGACAGATAATGCCCTGTCATGTTGACAAATTTACTTTAAAAAGATATTAACTTGATAAATTTACATTAAGCGTGTCGTTAGGCGACTTTCAAACCCGAAGAAAATCCGTGTACGAATTCGTTTTCTCTTTTTCTCTAACGCGCTTATTTCTTTCGAAATGCGATTCTACTATCAGCGTCCCTCTTCGATAAGGACACAAAGAAAATAACATAATTATCTGTTTCGAAAAAAAGCGATAAAAAAACAGAAAAATACAGGAATTTCAGGCTGATACGTGACATAAGCAATCTTATCGGAGTGTTCTCTGATGTCGTCGAGATCCTAATGATAATAATTGTCTACCATGAATTTAAAAAGCGGAGAGAACTAATAATGTTTTTTTTATTCTTTCTTCTCTCGTATTATTCTGATAATTAAATTCTTAGATTTCATTGCAAGTACGTTCTAAATTAATGGATTAATTAATAGACAGACTTAAATAGATTAATTAATTAAAAAAAAAAAAAAAATTTTTTTTTTTTTAAGTAGAAAAAGAAAAATTCTGCTTTGTCTGCTATTCCAGCGATGCTTTCTTTATCCGAGAAATATTCTTGAAACTCGTTGATTAAAATAGACAGGATAGATCTCTTGATTATTGCGGAGCCTCTTGAATTCTCTCATTCACATTCACATATACATTACGTAGTGCAAGATGCATGTCCGACATGTACCGGCGGTGCGATGCTCATTAACCATCGGGTATTACCTCGTTGCAATTAACGCGCGATCTAAAACCAATTACGAACGGGGCGCGAAAGGATTTAATTAACCGGTAACGACGCATTCGCGTTTTTTTTTTTTCGTTTCTCACGAGAGATCATTATTCGAGATAAGTTCACGATATTAATTTATAAAAGCAAGTTTTAGTGATACATCAGATAGAATTTTTACACATCATCTATTTTCAATATATATTTATGATATATTAATAATAATTATTATTATATAATCTATCGCGTATAGTTTTTTTTTTTTTTTTTAATATAATGTGAATATTATAATTTTTTCTTTCCTATATTTTCTTTATTATATTTATTTCTTTATATTTATCTCTCTCGCATTATTTTTAACATCGATCAATTTATATTTATCTAAATGTGTACTTAAAGATTAGAATTCTTAATACGTGTAACACGGTTATAAGAAATAATGACGAGAAGTTACCCGTCAAGTTACCTGTATATACAAGCGAACCCAATTATTGCACGACAGAAACGGCTCATTTTTTTGCGCTCATAAAAGAAATCTAAATCGGGATAACTCATCGCGAAAAACGAACAGCTGTTTTATTCGAGGATGACTGTTCTCGGCTGATCACGGCGGAGTTGCTTGAACTCGGATCGTCGCGCGCGATAACCTTTTAGCGGCGACTGTCTTTAAGTGAGGAGTAAAACGCGATGACAGTGTATTTAGCGTAAAGGATAAATCACGACTCGATCAAGAATGTGCATTTTAATCTTGCGTTATTCGATAAACGAGATGTATAAACTTTATTGATCTTTATTAAATATAACAAGACATTGAGGTCATTTTTATAATATTTATTATATATAGTGTCATTATTTAATAAACAAAAAACTCTGATGACTTCAATGAATAAATGAATTGTGTGTGTGAACCTTAAGTATTCACGGTTTGAATAACTCAAAGATGTGTTTAAAAAAATTCTACGAATTCCTAGAAACTTTTCTCCTTGAGATCGGAACGTTAGTCACAGATCTTAGGATTCTCCTTTGGGTCAGGAGGAATGACGAACTCGTGCCCATCGAATTTCTAGCATTCGACTCTTCTCAGGTTCCGAGCTAAAATTAGCACACACGGAGAGAACACTGTTTGCAACTTGCAACACATTACTATCCGTCGCCGAATTTCTACTCTCATCTAACATGGGCCACATACCTTTCTATAGACAACCTTCTCGATTCGTCTTTATCCTAATTAATGTTCACTTTGAAATTACTTTGTAATTACTTATAGAAATATTGCATTCTAATATCAATATATCACAATATGATGTTGCATACCTAACATTACGAAAATTCATGATCTTATAGATCTCCAACTTTTTAAGATATATCTCTTAATAAAATATGAAAAAGAAGAATATATTTGATTGATTGATTGTATTAATCCTTAAGTCGTAAAAGATCCAAAAACATGTTCAGTTGAAAACAAGTGTTTCCCGATTAATTTTTTTTTCGTTTTGCAATTTATTTTTTTGCAACGCACGATATACGAGAATAGTTTTTTTTTTTGTTCTTTCTCTTCTTTTTCTAATTTATAAATTACGAAGATAAATTGACATTTATTTATTGTTGATAATTGACAAGTTTAACTGTCATTAATTTTCAGAAAAGATGCAGATTAATATAATAATAAATGTATATACACAATTATTATTACAAATTATTATTGATGCAAAATTTTATTATGTTAAATTTATATAAAATATAATCAATAAATTTCAATTTAAGGATTAATACTTTATCACGCGTCATGTTATCACGTGTTATATATATATTCCGATTTGTGCAATAGATCGTTCATAAAAATGCATGAGGTAATAATAGTAATAATAGTTTAAGACAGATTTTGTATCGCACTATTCTAAGAATAGATGTAACACAAACGGAGAATAACATATTCAAATCTAAGAATCTTCCATTTTTATGGACGTGTCTGTCCATAAATCATAAATTTATTAATTTTGCATTAGTCTAGTGAGATTTGGCAGAGTTCCTAGCATAATTCTTTTTAATCAATGAATACATGTTGGAAGTTCTGAAGTCATTTTTATTTCCGAAATGTATTTATAATACTACTTTAAATTAAGATATCATTAAAGGAGAGCCTTGAAGCAATACACGATTTTTAACAGCACTTTTACATCAATATTTACCGTGGTCGTAAAAAGACCATATGTCGGCATCTCGCAAATCCCATCATCAAACTAACGCAGAGAGGAAAACGAAAATATGCGGCCGAAAGTCGAGAGACGACGAATCGAGTGTTTGCGACATGCGAACGAGAGAGAGAGGGAGAGGAGGGAACAGACAGAATGGGGCAACGGGGGAAGGGAGGGTTACGACAGGCACGGTGAGACGGTCGAAGAGGCGCGGGGGGGACAAGGGGGAGGGGGAGAGAAAGAGACGAGTCTGGGTGGGGCAGCAGCCAGACGCCCCGCGGCAAACTGTCAAACTACAACCGGCGGTTCCGCAAGCCGTTGTCGGCCGCCCCCATCATTAAAACTCTCCATGGCTTTTCCGCGATGTGTACGCGCGCGCGCGAGCGCGCGCATGCGTTTTCCACAGCTTTTTCGCGAACATGGTGCTTGGTACCATGCGTACGGATACGCGACAATTTGATAAAGCACGCGCGATAAGAAGAGAGATGCGGCATAGAATAGACGGTTAGGTTAGGTATTTTTTTCCTCCTCGATATATCGCGGCTTTCGCGTTCGAAATCGAGCTAATATATTCAGAGAAAGATGACGGAGAGGCGAGAATTTACTTGACAATTCGCGACGCGTGTCGCGAGACAAAAAATGGATTTCTTGTCTTCTCGGAGAAAAAAAAATCTGCGAGAAATATCGACTAACGTGGGGAAGAAAAGATGGAGAGCGAGAGACGCATAGAGTAAGATGAAGAAATGAGATTTCGAGCGAGAAAGAGAAAGACAAGGCGCGAGCACGGCGCGTCCAGACTCGTCGTCGCACGCCACGTTAACACGCGCTCGCGCGCACAAACGGACGGAGCTGCGCGAAGTAAGCGGCGAGTTGTGCGCGCACTGCGCACCCGCCGTCTCGTCCGTCGAGAAAGACAGACAAGGATAGAGCGAACGGAGGCACACGTATGCGCGCTCGCACACACGCGACACACAAGCGCACACACACACGCACACACAACATAGTCGCATATGCGTACGTACTCACCATCATTTTATAATTGATCTTCCGCGCGGCCACGTTTTCCATTCTCACAGACATGTTAGCGGTCTTGTAGTTGCTGCGTCGTGGTGTTCCGTCGAATGGACGATACAGCTGCACAGTCGCGTTGATAATAACAATAATAACAATAATACGCCGGCGCGCAGCCTAAAAACCACCGTCAGCCGTCGCCGCCGGTCGCTTTAGCGCCGCCACTCCGGTTCCTTCACCTCCTCCTCCTCCGCCTCCTCCTCCTCCTCTTGCTTGTCGGCGGCTCCTCGCCGTTCCTCTCGTCCGCTTTCCGTCCGACAGAGTCGTTACTTGTCGCACCGCACGACGAGTTTTCCTCGCTCACCGGCGACACTGATCGTCGAACTGAAGAGCAGAGAAAAGCAAACACACTGTAGGCGCGCTCGCTTGCACGTATATATTACATACGTACACGTACGTACGTACGTAAGCAAGCACGCATGCACGACGCACCGAATCACTACGGAACGCGAATTCGCACTATCCACGATCGGCCGGTGGTAATCGCGGAGTGAAGCGGTGGCAGGAGGAAAAACATGGAGATGAAAACCGGGGAAAGAGAGGTATATTACTCGTGCGTGTGTCCGGCGCGACGTGAGTGTAAGAATACCGGGCGAGACGAGACGAGACGAGACGCGCCGCTGCCTCGGCGTGCAACGACGAGGGATGGCCCAATGGCGGCGAAGGAGGGGGTGGAGAGAGGGTACAGCAGACTGACCGTACTCTGTACCACCGTATCTTTTTTGCTTCTTCTAATGCACCCCGGGGCCAGCCGTCGTCGTTGTCGACTTCCAAAAACCGCGACGATAAACGGAAATATCGAATAATAAAAAAAAAAAAAAAAAAAAAAAAAAAGCGACAGAAAAAAGAAAAACAGCATCGGGAGAGAAAGAGGAAAAAGGAGAGAACGAGACAGACAAACAGACAGACAGAGAGAGAAGAGAGAGAGGAATGCAGGAGAGGGGAGGGATAGAGAGCGCGTACGTTGGCGATTCTGTAAGTGTACGTAGGAAGAAGCGAAATGGAAAGACGAGACGAAGAGGGAAGGAGAAAGAGACACAGAGAGAGAGAGAGAGAAAGATAGAAGGGAGGTGAGAGAGAGAGAGAGAGATAGAGGCCGCTGTCGAGCCGATGCCAACGATGGATGTCAAGAGGGTGTGTCGCACTTTCGTGTGATCGCACTTTTTTTTTTTTTTTTTTCACCACTTACTACACTGCTATCGCCGTTGTTAACTACTACCTCACGGTAGTACGCACACCGGCAGGTTCCCGATTGGCTCTCTCCAACGACGTCTTCTTTTTTCCTCTCGCGCACCTCTCCTCTCCCGTAACGGCTTCCGTCGTCGTTATTAACTATTCTCCCTCGTTTACTCTACATATACGTATCAAACGCACCATGCACGCATCGCACACACCCGACGACTGTCTCGGACAAGGAGAGAAAGAAAAAGAGAGAGAGAGAGAGAGAAAGGGAAGCGAACGAGAGAAAGAGTGAGGGAGAGAGAGAGAGAGAGAGACAACGCACGCTGCTGCGTCGCGCTGCGCCGCACCGCGCCGCGAAACGGAGAGACCGCCGTTGACGACTGCACCACCGTGTGTCAAAGGGGAACTCGTCGCACCGCGCCGCCGCTTATCGGCCGTTTCTCATTCTAAGCGCGCCGCTGATCTTCTTCCTCCTTCTCCTCCTCCTCTTCCACCTCCTCCTCTATCGCCACCACTGTCGCCGAGAACGATGGAGGCAGCGGCGGCACGTCGTGTCCGGCCTTCCCCGCGTCGACCGATCTCCCTCCGTCCGATGCTCTCTCCGTTCCCGGAGGGTGCCACCAACCCGATCGTCGTCTCTCTCGCCTCCCGCGATCGCTCTCGACGTCGTCGTCCTTGCGGTCGCCGTCTCGGCCGAGTTATGCACGTCCAGCGACTACCGCTTGCTGCTGGTTGCTTCTCGCACACACGTATAAGAAACACACATACACATACAGGCGCAACGGCCGCTCCTCTCTTCTCGATCTATGCTTCCTTTCCTCCTCTTCGCGATGATCCTTTTCTCTTCGCGATCTTCCTTCTCTTCCTACTTGCACGTAGAAGCGCGCATATAAAGTACGAGTTTCGATCTCTCTCTCTCTCTCTCTCTCTCTCTCTTTTAACGGCCGTATTACACACCGCGTTGTCTCGCGGCGAGAGCACACTACTTGAGAATTTACGTCGCTATTACAACGTCGTTATTACAAAAATAGAACTTGTGTGTGTGTGATGTGTGAGTGTTATGTGTATAGAGTACGCGCGTGTGTCTCTATCTCCTCGCGCGCGCGTGTGTGTCTGTTTCCCTTAAATAAGATTAATATACAATTGGTTAATTGTTAACTATGGGAAACATTTAGTGTGTGTGTTGTCTTGTAGGTAGAGACTAAGCTACTGCCCGGCGAGGTGCGCCCATCTTGCCCGAAACTGAGTGAGGGGAGTCGCCGACGGGCGGCGCTGACGGCGGGCCGCCACCGTTGCCGCTGCCGATGGGGCTCCGGCGGCCGCGCCTGTCTGCGTTGCCGCCACTCAACACATGCGCGTTACCGAACCAGCACACGCACACGCGTCGGGCGCGCGCGCGTGCAAAAGAGAGAGAGAGAGAGAGAGGAAATTATCGGCCGCGGGTGCGACGAGGACGCGACGAATCGCCGACCAGCGCGAATCGCTGCAACGCGATGACGAAGCGACAGGGTGGGGAGAGGAGTGGGGGGAGGAAGAAGAGTCGGTGACGCGACGGATGTCGTCGGCGAATTTCGGCGCGCTGCGGTTGGCAGCCGTGTAAACGCGCCGAGCGCCGCGGTGGCAACGAATGGATGGAGAGAGAAAGAGGAAGAGTGTTAGAGAGAGGGGGGGAGGGGGGAGGAGACGTTTACGCTCGCTCTCTGCAAGACTCTTATCGCGTCTTGTCTAATGCAGTCCGAAACACGGTACGGATTATTTATGTCTAGGAATAAGAAACGTGATGTCCAATGTCCAATGTCGCGTTTGTCTGCATCTGAAATCTAAAGCATGACGAGAGAGAGAGAGAGAGAGAAAAAGATGAAACGAGAAAGAAAATGGCTATATCGATATAAGCTCGAGAGGAATATCTTTGCATTCGTTTTGGGAAGGATGTGATAATTAAGGCATCACGAGAACACTATATGGATAACACGTTGATGCTAATAAAGCGGCTGGAATTATTAGAATAAATTCGCGAAATGTAAACAATGAGAGAGAGAGAGAATTCGGATGATGGTTCTCGCTTGTTTATTCTGTCTTTCTTTCTTTCTTATTTTATTTGATGTTTTTACGCAAAAATATTCCTTTTCGGACTAATTGCCTCGATCGGATAGATCGCGCCTAAATAATGAAGATGACGAAAGAATTTATAGACGTGTAAAAAGAAGTCACGATGAAATTTTTTATTCGGATTCTGTGGCGTTTCGTGTCGAGATAATAAAGATATACGTATTATTTATTTTCCGACTTTAATCTGTATAATTGCTTATTCATTCGTCTTGTCGCGAGTCTTGTTTCTAGAGGGCTTCCAGATTTCGCAATCGGTTACCTGAGATGAACGGGACGTCGGGGGGAGAATAGGCGAGACAGCGGAAAGAGATATGGAAAGAGAGATGAAGAGAACGAGAGGAAGAAGCAGCTCCCGCGCTCTCTTTCCGCAGGCCGAAGGATCGATTGTTCCGGTCCTTTCGCCTTTCTCTGCAGGGGTGCTCACCGAGAAATTTTCTACCTGGCAGAAATTCGTATTTTACGTAACTTCGGATTAAAGAAAAAAATTGCAAACATATATATTAGAGAAGAATTTCTAAATATTTATTGCGATTTCATTTCTTCTAATGAAAGAAAAACTCGGTCGAGTGGGAAAAAAGAATAAAACAGATGAAGATGTTATCGTGTTCCAATTGAAAGGACATAAAATTTACATGAAAAGAAAAAAGTTGAATGAAGCAGATGATTTCTCTCTCTCTCTCTCTCTCTATCTCTCTCTCTCTCTCTCTCTCTCTCTCTCTCTCTCTATATATATATATATATATATATATATATATATATATATATATACAATGTAGGAGATAATTTATTTTAATTTACTAAAATTTGATTACCAAATTAATATCTCGTATACAAGAAGTGCAAGGGAACATTAAATGATACGAGCGGTTTCTTTCTCAATTTTTCTTCTGATGCGCCTTTTCTCTCTCTCACTTTCTCCTTTCCGGTTTGCCATTTCCTTTCTCTCTCTCTCTCTCTCTCTCTCCCCCTCTCTTTCAATATGCCAAGTTCCTTCGCACCTTGGTTGCAAGAGGCAAAAGCGCATTTATCGATCGATCGCGGAACGACCTCGCTCACGTCTCCTACTCCTCTTGGAGGTCAGGAGTCGGCGGGTTGGATTTTCCCTCCCCCCCCCCCCTCTCTCACATCGAGAATCGCGATTTTCTCTCTTTTTTCTAGCGACGCGCAACGCTACGCAACTCGATGCGGACAGCATCCCTCGTCGCGACGGACGTCCCGCTCCTCTCTTGCTCTCGCTCTCGCGGTCGTCGACTCGCGTCTCATTGACGAACTCTCTGCGTCTCTGCCTCTGCGCGCTGTCGCGAGGAACGTACGTCATCGAGGTTGACATTATTTCTCCTACGATATATCGATTATAATTAGTAAGATTTCTCCAGGAAGTACGAATGAGACATATTTTTTAATTTTATTTATTTAATTTTACAAGAGAGAGAGAGAGAGAATAATCGTTTTTCTATTCAAATGAGGAGTAAAACTGAACTTTGGAATGTGATATTTTATATCGAACGATTCAAAATGTAAATACAAGTATTGTATATAAATAATATACGAGTCGATATGCAAATTGAAATACTTCGCTATTAATTATTATTCTCTCAGCTTCATTACGTTTAGACGGTTACGCTCGAGCTTATCACATCACGAAAACATCAATATTGACACTGCAAATTGCACGAACGTGTGTTTATCTCGCTTTAAAGAACGGAAAACACAAAGTCTCGCAAAAACAGCGAGTTATATTTGAGGAATTTCTTTCTCGTAGATTGCAGCGAAATTAAATTTTGCGTCTGAGAAAACTTGGAAAAAGAATGATGAAACAATAAAGCTCGAGAGACGTATAAACAAGAACGGTGAATTTTTTTTCTATTCCTCCAATTTTATTTGCACAAAGTATAGCTGGATTGATCTTTTTTTTTTCATTGATAATTAAATAAATAATAAAATTTATTTATATCAATTATTTAGAGTATTTCCAAATAAGTGCAAAAAATTTTAGATGATTCTTCGTCGAAAATTAAGGTGGGGTCTTTCATATAAACATATATTTCTATATAACTCCCTGAGGAGTTACATTCTTCTAAAATGGGAGAAAAATTAAATTTTTTCTTTTCAAATTTTGAACAAGTTAAAAAAATAAAATTTGATGAACATTTTTCATTGATAGAAAAGATATATATTAATTTTTTTTAAATTTTCTTGTATTATTATAAGGGGATGAAACTAACAATCCCTAATCAATTTTATAATAGAATTTTTCAACGAACCGGAATGTAATTATCTAAAAATATAAGCGTTAGAAAACTTGACTCCTTTTTTATTTCTTTTATTTTTTTTTTGTAAAACCAATGATTTTCAAGAAAAAAAAAAAAAATACATTATTATGCACAGCACCGTGTTAAATAGCATAGGTTTCAAGTTACGGGAAATTGAATTTTAGAATAAAATAAAAAAGCAAGCAAAACAAAATTATAGTAAATATTAAAAAAAATGGAACAAAAACAATACAAAATTATAATAAAGAAAAAAAAAACATTTTCACCTCGTCCTTTGAAGAAATGTAATTCCTCGGGGAAAAATATATGAGTATCTTTAAGAAAGATCACTCTTAATTTTCGACAAAGAATCTCCTAAAATTTTTCGCACTTATTTAGAAACACGCTGTATATCGTAAAACATTAATAAAGAGAATGATAAGTTATATATCCTAGAAAAGTTTCATGTTGGCCATACTCGCGAAACTTTATATATGTGTTGTGCTACAGACACAGTCCTTCCTTTCCTCTCTCTCTCTCTTTCTTTCTCCCCCCCCCTCCTTCCCTCCCTCTTCCTATCTTCTAGAATCCTGTTAAGAGATGCATCGTGCGTCGTGATATGTCGCAACGCTGTCATTTGCCATTCGCTGTCGAGGACGCCCGACGTCGCCGTCCTCTTATTGTTAATCATCCAGGCCTCGTCCGTCTCGTCGCTTACCTGGATTCATTCGTTCTCATCGTGTCGAGACGCGCAAGAAAGCAGGCCAGTCGGTTTTGACCGATGTCTTTTCTCGTATTTCTACTTTCGCATTCTCTCTCCCCCTCCTCACCTTTCGATTTCTCTCTCTCTCTCTCTCTTTCTCTCGTGATCACAAGTGCACACAGTCCCACACGCCACAGACAAGGTCAAGGTCGTTAGCCTTCATTCCTCGGCATCCTCCTCCGCGAATCTCCTACAAGTATAACGTCTCTCTCTCTTTCTATCTTTTCCACCTATTAATATTGACAAGAATATTAAATTAAATACATTTTTGAGTTTAATAGCGAAACTGAAAACCGCTTTACGTGGATTGTTCACAAAAAACATGAGACAATTAAAATTATTAGTGAATTTTAAGAGAGAAATTTTATCAAAATCGCGGACATTGATATATTTCTCTGTTTGGCAGGATATATAATCGGCGTTTACTATTGAACTAAAAACGTGATATTATCAATAAAAATAATTATCATATTAATATTTTTTATACTGTTCCATTATCATATTAATATACTAATTTAATTTAATAATAATTTTAAAGAAAAAAGAGCTGAAATGCTCGCGTTTAAAGAACAGTGGATAAACGTGTGAAATTCTAAGCGAAACCGTACCCTAGAACGAACGATCTCCCGGTTCGATCGGTTCGAGATGAGAGCGAACAGCACTCGGACATTCCGTTGCTGCTACTCTCATGCGAACAGGTTTCCGAGCGATTGCAAAAAAAAAAAAGAAAAAAAAGAAGGAAAGAGATGGGGCGAGGAAAAAGGAGGCAGCGTACGCGAGGCAGCGGAACGGCGAGCTAAACAGAATCACATTAGCGGCAGATCGTTTGATGTAAATAACGAAATCGCGAGATTTAGTTTCGGTCATCGTTCTTCCTATTATCCGTTAAACGCAGATTCAGCGGGTTTCTTTAAATAAAAAAAATGTACAATATGAATCTTTACGGTCGCGAATAAACGCGAAAAGATTAATATTTTCACGTGTCTATATAGCATCGAATTTACGAGATTATTTTTTATCACTGCATAATCTAATTATTAAAAAAAAAAAGTAATTAAAACTCATCTCCAAGATTAATGGCTTCGATGTGTCGAGAATCTTCTAAATACATTCCTTTAATTTGTTCAGATTTTTTGTGTCGATCCTTTTGTGTCCCATCAAATTATATACATATAGAATTTATTTGCTTCATAGCTTCTGTATATTTTTTTTCTCCTTTTCCTTGCAATGATATACTTGTCCGATTGGAAGTGCGTTAAGCGAAAAGAGTTGCAGCTGAAAAAAAATAAATCTTAAATCAAAGATATGTTTCACAGAAATTATTCGATATCGTTCGCGGCGGATCGTTATCCGATAACAACCGATTCTTCTACCTCTCCCCTTCTAATCGAAAAACGAGATTAGTGGATGCCTAATGCCTTCGGGAAATCTTGCGAGAATCACACTGAAATTCTTAGGAGGAAGGAATGGAGAGAGGGAGGACAGACGGATCAACCGGAAGTCAAGGTCACGCGGTCAATCGCCCCGCGATTCATCGCCGTTATAAATAGATGCGGGCGTCCCAGTATGTGTATCTATACGTATCTGTACGTCACGTGCCGCGAGTAATAGATGAAATAGATGTTTCCAAGCATCAATCTATATTGAAATAATTTTTATCAAACACATCTCTCCTTCCACATCTTTCAGATACACATACTCTTTTAATAATAAATTAATTATTACAAATATTATACATTTTTTGTCGAATCGTATATGTAATATTATTGTATCTTGATATATATCGTCTTTTGCAGCTCGAATGCTGCGAAAATGCTTCCATTAGAGTAATTAATCGACGGGAACCGCGTGGTCGCATTTCGTGTTTGTTTTTCAAGAATCACCTCGGACCAACCCTTTCAATTTTGTCCATTCCCTTCTCTTCTATTCCGTCCCCGCCTCTCTCTACTTCGACAAAGCTCGCACGCAGAATTTACCTGGTAATTTGCATACCATTAAAGCGACCACATCAGCCCGCGCCACATGATGGTGGCGTTCGATTTGACATTATATCGCATGATGCAAAGGGTACCTCGACAATTCAATCATCTTGATTATCCACATTATTTTCCGTCCTATTTACGCCGTTTATCCGGAATGCGGCGTAAATAATCGCGACGAGAGAAAAGTGAGATGTATGATTATACAGGATGTTCAGATTTAACGATAACATTTTTCATCAATTTAAAAGCGATTAAATATTATGTTCATATTAATATCTATATCTCTAACTTATATATATATATATAGAAGTGGAAAAAGATAGAATAACTTTACACGGATATTTTAATTGTCTATAAAGATTAGTGAAATTTCACAAACATTTTGCAAAAACTAAAATATAAATTTATAAAGGAATTGCGATTTATTAACGCGGATATCAAAGCAGATATAAAAGTGAAATTTTCAATATATACCTCATGCGCAACAATCCGATATATATACAGTCAAAACGTTATTATTATCGTTTCGTTCTTGTTTTGATATTTATTGATATGTCATTATTGCAGAAACGGAGATACAGACGCGCGCGTTTTTTTGGATCCGTTTTTGTCTTTTGGGAAAAGTGGTGGTCGATACCTGCGTCCGGTATTTCGAGGCGTCTCTCACCCTCGTTGCAGACACTACGGTGGAACCCCCAAAGATCGTTCGAGCAATGACCCCGAGATTATATATTCCGCCGGTGTGCCGGGTGGTGCTGCAGAAAGGGCTTATGCCCTCCAAATTCGCTCAGCCTCAACATAACGTTGCGCGAGAAATTTTCTTCTTTTCTCTCGTATATTCGATCGCTTTATTAATCATCTGTGAAATATAATAATTATTTAATACATTTACAAAATAAAAAAGTTTACATATATATATTATTTCTTAGAATATATATCGAGAAAATTATCATTGCATTATCTGTTTACTGAATTATTTTTACTCTTATCTTTATCATTATCATTGAGCAATGCCTACTTGATTCCAAATTTTTTTTTTCTATTTAGAAATCAATGCTTTCTTAATAAGAATTTAAAATAAATTTCCAAAGATAAGACGCAGATTAAGACAAAGATAAAGGTAAAGATAAGATACATTTGAAATCTTTTCCTCAAATTCTTGTGATCCATTCGAAATCTTTTCCTCGTATTTTTGTAAACTCTTGTTATTTATTGCCTATGTATCATATCTCTAGAACAGAACTTAAGAAATCCACCATTTTCAAAGATGCGTCGATGAAGGTGGTGCATTATCCGTGGTCTCGGAAAGGTTCTCTCGTCTGTAATAGACCGAAGGGAGAGTGACGCGCAAAGGGACGAAAGGACGAGAGCGGAGGATAGAGAGGTCGGGGTGAAAAGAGGGCGGAGGGGCAAAGAGAGAGAGAGAGAAGAGAGGACTCCGCGCGCTTCGTCGGGGTGGTTGCCCTCGTCTGCGCTTTGTGGGAAATGGCCGCTCAATAACGCGTAGGTCCTCCTCGTCCGCCCCTGCTCACCCTCCCTCGGCGAGGCAAGGGCCGATGCCCCAAAAGACAGCCGTCGAACTACCCTTGTCCTACCCATCCCGTTATCCCCTCGAAAAGGTCAAACCTTGCCCTTCCTCCTCTCACCCCTCTCCTTTGGCAGACGAAAACCTACGAGTTGCAGAAAGAGAATGCAAAGTGATGATTGGTCGAGATTGGTAAGAAAGGACTTTGTGGTTTGTTCTGAGGATTCGAGAGATCAGATTCTAACAATTTATTCTAAAAATTCTTGAGAAAAGTGTTTAGAATCTGTGAATAAATTTTGAAAAATTTGCAAAACTGAATTCTGAATTCGCGCTAAAAATTTGTCATATCAAATATTATCAATGTATAAATATTAACCCTTGATATCGAGTTTTTTTTTACAAATTGTGTTTAATTACATATAATAAATTTATCTCTCTTTAACTGAAAAATAAAATGTACAATTTTTTGTACATTATGTATGTAAACAAAACTAAAATATAATAAGTACATTCAAGAGATAGATTTTGCAAATAGAAAGATCTTTTAAAATCGCATACTCTTAATGGTTT
>JBCAUJ010000014.1:5399132-5423680 GCA_038406275.1 Cataglyphis albicans | reverse complement strand
ATATATATTAGAAATATATTTATAATATAAATTGACCGTGCAGAAGATAAACTATATTATTAAAAAAATATGGCGAACATGAAAAATTCGAGATTGGTTACAACAAAATGGCGTGATTGAAATGATATAGTGGAGATGCAGAGAATAAAAACTTTAGTGTGCAATCTTCTCGATTTTGTACATGATTAATATATAATTAATATATATAATATATAATTGGACGAATGTTACGTAAAAATCATAATTTATCTGAAAAATTAAAAAAAAAAAAAGTTACTTACACATTGCTAAATTAGCAAAACGCCACGCGTTGTACAAATCTTAAAACAATTACTCGTGATAGAGTTAACCCATTTTTATGTAATTTTGTTCCATATATCGGATTGCCTTTAATGTTAAATAGAAAATTTTGTGCTGGGTTAAGATTAACTGATGACAAAATTTTTTTTGAGAGAGATAAAAGAGAAGTTTCTACTTTCGATCTCTTGTGCATTTTAAATTGATCTATCGTCATTAAATATATCTTATCAACGCTTCTGTTTAAAATCACTGGCCGTTATTGGTCGATGTCATTTAATAAGAAAAGATGGAAACCGATCACGCAGTGTTCGGTTTTCCATACATACGACAATGATCGCTATATTCATCTCTATAACGTGACAATAGGGATAAGATCATTTTTCGTGTTTTTTATAGCAAATAGTAACAGATCTTATCCTTTACAATACGTAATCAAAGTTTGATCCCTAAGTGCGACGAATATCAAGCCTGTTATTCTCGTAATAATCGATTATGATGATAGATCAGAGCGATAGTATTCCGTCAACTCGGGATTTGTCTCATAACGCACTACAATACTTGTAATGCTAGACGATGTCTAGTGACAAAAAGGAACTTGTCATTCAACTTAATCAACGATTAATTTTTATCAGATCTCTTTTACTCTGTAATATAATTTGTTATTAATAAATTTACTTATAATTATGTATAGTATACATTTTTAAGTAGAAATCAAAAAATTTAGTATAAAATTGCGATAAAGTAATAATTTGCAAGATCCAGTCTAGATATTTAAATACAACATATTTTACATAAATTATATCTAAAATGAACCTTACAAACTATGCTTCATTTTTCAAGTTGATATAGTAATAGCTCTATTATTCAACATATATTATTATTATATCTCTGTTTAAAGATTATATTGGCATTATATGCATTCTAGAAATAAATTGTAAGAACTGTTAATATACTCATCTTAAGATGAAAGAAATATCTGATTTGGAGACATCAAGAAATTAAAAAAAAAAATTTAGAAATTACCTTTTTACACAATGATGCTCTGCATTAACACTTGATAAACTGTTAAAATATTTCCCGCAGTATTTCGGGTATTCATTCTTGAAAAGACACTTTGTATTTTCTAGTCACGATCTAGTATTACAAATCTCCTGATTTCACGAAACACACGAACCTGATGCGAATAAATAAACTTCGCAATGAGTGAATGTCGATGAATTCGTTGTCCATGCATGTCGTCGATGTGACAACGAAGGAGATTAAGAAAACACGACGATTAATTCTCGACGGGACGACAAGTCGCATCGAATGCGACTATCGAGTTTACTTTGAAAATACAAGAGAAGTCCGCACGCGCGGAAATCCTAAGTCGGATTAGAGTTTGGATAGTAGTTGGTTACGTGTTGCGCGCCTCTAAAAGTATCACGCGGGGTCACGCGACCGGAGCCGTGCTGGAAGCAGCTTCCTCAATGCTCGTCTCAGTCGGTCTATGAGATAGTTGATATGCCCGCGCCTTCTCTTCCCAGAGTTTTCCACCAGCCAACACCCTAAAAGACAAGAAATTAAATAAATAAATCAAATATTATAAACAATCTCTACATAAAATAATATATACATAAATGTAACAATCGAATATTTCAGCCTAAAACATTTATAATTACCTCTGTTTCTCTTTCTAATTGCAATAATCAATCTTTTCACTAGAAATCATATATTTAGCTTTATAATATATTGTCATAGATTGCTCTTGTTTTTATAAAGAAAACTTAGCACTTGAATAATCATTTTAAAATTATTTAGTATTATGAATTATTAAGATTATTTATATAAATAATAATCGGCGAAAACTGTTTTTGAGTGTGAACTGTATGGATGTTATAATGTGAGAATTTTTTAAATTACTTTTTTAAATAATTACAATCCTTTGTTTCAAATTAATTCAAATTAATTTCAAATTCAAATTCAAATTAATTTTTATAATTCAAATTAATTTACTAGAACTACAACTGTACAATAATATACATCAATGTTATATTAGTATGCCAAATTAATTGTGTCTCATTTCGGTTCGGTTTTGGTTGGCTGCACATGGTTTGAATACTGCTCGTGATAGCAATTCTGTACACGATAACTGTAACAACCGTATACTATAACAAATGAACACGTACCGTCTGGTGTTGTCGCTAACTAAACTATCCGGCGCGCCGTAGACAGGCGGATTTGCGTAAGGATCGTAACCAAGTACGGAGAGCATCGGCGCGATGTCGGCCATCTCTCTCACTACATCCTCGGGAATGTTACCGACCCATTTGGTAAGCGCCGCCAGATTCACGGGCTTTATAATTTGATCCGACGATCTCTCGACTCTGTTGAACGTGATGTTAATGTTAGTTACGTGAAACGCTCATTTTATCGCTTTTATTAACTTTGTTATATTATTTTAATGTGTATGTTAACGATGCATCATTTTATCGCATTATATTTCAACATTAATAATACGAACGATTATTAATTCGTTCGAATTTTGGCGTTAATGATGCAAAACATTATGCCATTACATATTTTAACATTAATTAATATGTAATTTTATCATCATATGACATTATTTTAATGCATGTATTCATTAATGCTAAGATACATTATAAATATTGTTTGTAAGTTGAGAGGATGCATCTCTTTCTCTTCTTTTTTTCTCTCTTTTTTTTTCTATTTTCCTTACTTGCTCAGAGGCACTCCGCCGGGTTTGTTGATAAATTCTTCGTGATGCATGACAGACTCGTTCCACGGTACGTCCAAATAATTTAATATCTTCTTCATCCATTGACGTGGATGCAGCACCAGCTGTTCGTAAGGGACCATCAAGCATTTCTCCGGGCCTAGCTCCTTGCACTGGCCATACATTACGGAAATTGCGTGATTCCATCTGATGAGAGACTGCCGGTAGGACGATAAATCGAACCCCGTTATCGTGACCTGCGAAAGGAGAGAAGATGCTACTTATAGAATGATCGTATCGAATTGCATTGCTCTATATATCTCGCGTCTATGTATACTTATAAAAATATGTGTATAAAAAAATGCTGAAAAAGAGAAGCTGTTAAAAACATTAAGTTCCTTAATTGTTAAAAAAAAATAATAATAATAATTACGTTTGAAATAGAATTCGAAGTAGAAAAATGACAAAATTTTCGCGGTAACTTGATATAATATACTTGATATAAATCTTAAAAACTAACATATGAAGCAGGATTTTCTCACCTTCCTAGATATGATGGAATGCACGGTGGCGCGTCCGTCGCGTACCATGAATATAAATTTGGCGTTTGGGAAGAGCTCGAGGATATACGAGCCCATCTTTAGGGTAAGTGGGTCCTTGTTGCACAATCTCGGCGCCGGCTCAGCGTGTCGCGCTATTATCTCCAGGCAGAAGGCCGTCGCGCTTTCTAGCACCTAAAAAAAAAAAAAAAAAAAAAAAAAAAAAAAAAAAAACAACAGTCTTGACATCCTGAAATCGAGAGAAAACTCGACGCACCTTTCCTCTCCATCGTACAAAAAATGTATACTTTGATGAAAATTTTAAATGTAATTAATACTTAAGTATTTTAATATAATTGTTTATTTTTGGCAGATGAACGAAGTTACTTGCTGATCTTATGTTAGCTTGTAGACTAACACGACCAGCTTAAAATTTTGTAGAAGCAAGGTTTACAATTTTGCGCCATGGTAAAATACAATTATTCAAACTATATACATAAATCTCACACTTTTATTTAGTTTTGGCGGCTAAGAGGAGGGAGAGGACGTTTAAACATCGGGGCAAATTTAAATAAAACGCAAGTATCCCGCACTATTTATGGTGAAAAGTTTCCGGTTTCCCGTCCCACATTTTTCGAGAGTATTAGAGAAGTAGTATCGTACTCTCGATAAATATACGGAGGAAGGTTGGAAAACTGTCTCCCCCCCCCCCTCCCCCGAGTTCTTTTTTTCATCCGACGATACATTATTCAAATCTGTCCCAGTATTGAAATATATACTCTTTGTCTCTCTCTCTCTCTCTCTTTTTTTTTTTGCTTGTAACTTGGCGTCATTATTTTTCAGAACACACACTCATACATACTTACTTCTTTCGAGATTCCCGCCTCGGTAAGCCGTACGTTCTCCTTCTCGGATTTAGACCAGTGCATCTTCATCTGGAGAATCCGCGGTATGACTCTGGTCTCTTGCCCGCACCTTGAATAAAGTATGCAAATTTTTTTTTTTTATAAATGACCTATTTTTTAAAATATTGTTCTAAAAAACATTACTGTCTAAATAATAATAATAATACTCACCTCACGTCAGGATGGGCGTCCAGCATGGCACGCATCAAGGTCGTACCCGATCGTGGTACACCGCCGATGAAGATGAGCGGCATGTAACGATCGTACGTGTACGTCTTGCGATCGAACGGCCCGATCACGTATTTCTGTTCGATAAAAATTTAACAGTAAAATATATGGTGTATAAAAATTAATAAAATACTATGTCAAAATTCACGACACATTCCTATCATCGTTATTTGTTTGGTAAAAATTCAATAAATTAAAAAAATAGTTTATCGAAAATCATTAATTCGCAACAATATCAAATAGTTTTACGACTACCTTAGGTACTATTAAAATATTCTGTTTAAGGAAATTGTGCTTTGAAAAATTGAGCGAAAGATTACAAGAAGAGTTTTCTCTTTGTTACATTGATTTACGATAAATCTTTTATTTTCCATCATTTTTAAATAATAAAATCTATAGAAAATAAATAAATAAAAATAAATAAAATCAAAATTAAAAAAATTTTGTACAATAACAATATTTCTTTTGTTTTATTTTTTATTTAGTTACATAAGTAAGTGGGATGTAAACTCTAACCCGTTCGTCTCGGTATTTTACCGGTAACTACCTTAACGCAATTAAAGTAAGTCTACAAGAAAATTAATAAAAGCATCTCTCTCCGAGTCGACGGCGGAAGTAGATCGAGAAGACGCGGAGTAGTTGGCTCGAAAGTTAGACTCGTCAGTGTATCGACTTTGTCAGTGGAGTTAACTTGGAGTCGAACTATTCTTCAAGAACGGATATCCCTTCGTCTACGTCCGGTGCAGTTTGGCATTGGTTAAGCCTAAGATGAAGCTTCATCCCGTTCGTTAATACGTCGTCCGACAATTAAATTCGCCTAGTCATATTTCTCCTTCTTCCCAATTAAATGCCGAAAGCGCGGCAAGATACGCGATTAATCTTTCATCTCATTTCATTTAATGTGATAACACTCGCGTATATGTAATAATCTTTAATTTAATTGCATGACAAAGCACCATATGGAGAATTTTTTAATGATATTTTGAGAGAATAAAAAATCATTATCATGTTTCTGGTTAAATGATTCTTGGAAAAAATTATGAAAATGTTTATTAAGTTTTGAAAAAAAAAAAAAAAAAGTTTTTTTGATTAATATAATAAATGTGCAGAAAGCTACTTTTTAAAAGCATTTTTCATAGAGCATATTCGAATTTGAATCAGTTTCGTCTAATAAACTTGATTGTTGAGCCGCGTATCATTCATTATCAGTAAACGCTCGAGTGATTAAAATTCGATATTCGCGCGAAACAGATCTCTCAACAAGCTCGGCGCAATTAATACTTTGACAGCCATTAATTGCCGATTAATAATGTGTAGGCTTCACCATGAGACTCGAGCCGTGATAATGTATCGCGCTCATATTATATTATCGTTATTATTATTTCGATTAATTATTATTGTTATTATCGCGTCGAGAGAAAGCGAGAATAGAGAATTATCTCCCTTTTGCAAAATGAATAATTAAAATTTCTCGTTTTAACAGAGAGAGAATAGTCTGACGAAAGTATGCAGCACAGTTTTAATTAAATATTTTAATTATATATTTAACATTTCTTTATAAATTTTTCCTTACATTACATATTTAATAAAATTTAATTTTATTTAATAAAAAAAAATATCTTTTATTTATATCTAAATATTTATTATTAAGAAATAGACGCGATTTTTATGTCAATTAGTAGATTACAGTGTGGCTGAAACCACTCACCTCTTTGCCAACCATCACGGCCGCGGGTATGTACCTGGTGGAGCCGCAAATAATGCCCAGCTGATAAAGGGCAAACAGGAGGAGAAGGCCCACCAAGCAAGCGATGGGCCCTTTCCGGCCGCTGCGGCTCGACAGGAACAACATGTCACCCGCCGTGTTAAAAATCGCCTCTCATCAGGTGCTCCGTGAATAATTTACTACCTCATTGTATCTGCAAAATGCAATCAAGTATTTTTTAATTTCTTTTTATATCAAATAGATTTTTCTCAGGTGTATATAAAATTTCAGAAAAATCGCGATTTATTTAAATATAAAAATTAAAGTTTGCTTTCCCAAGTGTTTTGATGATCTTAAAAAGATCTTCAGAAAATTAAAATCCTAATCTATATATTCAGACAGACGGATTAATCTTTGATCTGTTTCGTAGGATTTTCAATTTTTTTTTTTTTTTTTTTTTGAGAAAAAAAATATATTTATCGCACAAAATGTCAATCTTAAGATATTCTGGCATTTACTTGGAGGATTGGAATTAAAATAATTTTTTTGAAAAAATTCATCCATCGTCGACAATTTTTGCTGATCCATTCTGTGAGAAAATCGTAAAAGATTAAGTCCCGATCATTTTTTGAATCGGAGATTTCGAGGGCAAAGGAAATGGCGAAGGGCAGGAAGGCGAGGAGATTTCGAAAGTCAGTTTCCGAAATACGCTGCGCTCTCGTCAGAGGATCGCATCTTCGGGAAAATGTCTCTATCTAGACGTAAAATATACGCGCGTTTTACGGCGGCCTTTTCTCTCCACTTTTCTTCTCCCCGATCGCTCTTCCGGTTCCCATGAATCTTGTTCGGTTCTTCCGGATGTGCGCTGTCGATATTGTTTTCACGCACGGTACTTTAAGCCCGGTATTTGTCTAACATGTCGAGTTGTCGTCGTAAAATTGATATCCGCGCAACGCCATGAGGCGCAAAGAAAGAGATAAATAGAAATAGGAGAGAAAGAGAGAAAGAGAGAGAGACAAAGAGATCATCAACAGAGAGATCGATGTTAAAGATGCGTCTTGCACGCAAAAATTATTATTGTTCTTCAATATCCGAACAACAAATATTCCGAAAAATGGGTCCCGTTATTCAATTATATGCTAATGAACCGATACAAGTGATCTGTGCATTAAAAATCACTCTGTACGTACTTGGATAGCGCGAAATAAATTTTAATTCTGGAAAAACAAATACTTCCGAAAAGTGTCAAATGTCAAATGAAATGAAACACCCTGTACAAATTGACAGTTCGATTAGACAATCATTAAAGATGAGTAATAGACGATTATAATTTTTTTTTTTTTCAAATCATTTAGAGAGAATCGTGGCTCAGATTAAGCGTCAGAATGTTAAGCGTGAATTTTTATCTGTTTAAACATCGTTTTTCAAGGACAAAAAAAATCGTGACTTTTTTTAATGTCCACGGGAAAAAACGTCCTGTAATATTTCCTATAAATCAGAGATAGCCGGAAAAGTCCAGTGAGTGGAAAAAATGATAAATTCCGGTTTTTATTGTCCCGAACTTTATCCAATGAAATAAAGTGACAAAGGGGCTATTTTAAAAAACCACAACTTTTTGGGGAAGATATAAATGTTATTAAATTTTTTATATTAATTTTTTATTTACTAAGAAAAATGTAATAGTAACAGAATTGAACATTTTTATCAATATAAATCTGGTTCGTTTTATTATTCAATATTTTCTAATAAAAAAACTAATTTATTTGCTATATTGATATTTAATCTATTACGGATTTTATATTTTTGGATAAAGCTTAAATTAGAAAATACTCTCTCGATTGACGAAAACAAAGATAAAAAGATTTTTTAATAATGTTACATTTTTAATAAAAGCGACTAGTTTTCGATTTTTCCGGAAAATCGTTTGAATATCGTTTGTCACCAGTGGCATGAATTTTATCAAAAAAAAAAAGGGGAAATTTACCTGCCATAAATCTCATTCCCGATATTATTTGAATAACAATATCTTAATAAAAATCAAAATTACAACATATGCTAGATTGACGTCTAGAGCATCTCTTATATTGCTCCACAAGGATATTGAAAGTGAGAAGAGAAAAGAGAGAGAGAGAGAGAGAGAGAGAGAGAGAGAGAGAGAGAGAGAGAGAGAGAGAGAGAGCACCGTATGACACATTTCCTTTTTTTCAAACGGCTTTACGTAATTGTACTCCGCGTTTGGCTGTCGACGCGTAAGTTTAATGAAAGTTCGACGCTGGCTTAGTGAAGTCCGGTACCTTTAAACCGATACCCCATTATAATCGACGTCGTTGCTTGACTGACGCGCTAACGAGAACGAATCGATCCTTCGGGGGGGGGGGGGGAGAGGGGGTAAAGGATGGTTCTCAGTTAAGTTTCTAGGAAAGCTATCGATTCGTCCCGAATCGTTCGAATTATCCTACCTTGTATTGTGCAACGCGTTGCTCAACAAAGTCGGAATCGCGAAAGAAGATGTTGAATCCCGAGATGTATCGATTTATATTGCGATTTATTAAAAAAAAAGGAGATACTTATGATAAGAAGATAAGAATGTAATATTATTGTTTTGATGAAAAAAAAATTGAGAGAAGGCACTATAAAAAAATGTAACGACAAATAAGCAGTTGTAAATGTGTGACTGTATGTATAAAAGATTTAAAAAAAAAAATTAATTAACAAGTGAAAAAATAATAAAAATACACTAAATATTTTGCGGCCAAAATTTAATTATTTTTTTTCAATATAATAATAAAATGTCATATTCTTATTTTATATTAAACCCTTGCTCGTAATCACGAAGGTACGAAATCCGTCTTTCTAGGAATATCGGGGGGAGTTATTATTACAACGCCGCGATACATTTCCATGATGGAGTTTCAATTTTGTTGAACAGTAATTTCAAACAACACGCAACAACATAGAGAGTTAGAGTAAGAGAGGGGAGGGAGGAGAGAGGAGACACGGCGATCTTCGTTCTGCAGCCGCGCGGCGAATTTAGCCAAAAGTTACGATGCCCATCAAATATTTGAAATTCAACCTTTCGCGTGTATAATCACAAACGGTCCATTTCCATCAAGCTCATCCATCGCGGCCGGGCTCCGCTTCGCTCCGCTCGACCAATTTAAACTTTAATCGCGAAAACTGCGGAACAATAGCGAACGCCGCGTGCGAAACAGACGCGGACAAAAAGATATTTATTATACATGGATTTGGGTTTGGAAAAAGTAGAAAACGCATGGCGTTCTCTCTTTCATCCGAAACTACGCGATACCAGCGATAACGATGATAATAGGTGGAAATCACAGCACCCCAGACGAATCTGAAAAGAAGATAGGAAAAGAAAGCAAGATGAAAATTGTGCAAATTAGAAACTTCCACACTGCTTCCTCATCATTTTATTTCGCTTACAAAGCTTAAAGCAAGCTAGTTTTTGAATTTTGGCTTTCTCATAGAAAAAGATATCTTAGAAAGTTTTGCGAAAGCTGCAGCGTGTATAGACATTTCTGAAAAATTCAACATTTTATAAAAAATGAACTTTTTCATCTCATCAAATTCAATATCCATTTATGTTTCAATAATACTTTATTCATGTAAAAAAAAAATTTAACTCGATATCTAAAAATTTGCGGAAATTAGAGCATGTATAGACATTTCAAAAAATTCAAAATTTTATAAAAAATAAATCCTTCCACCGATTCTCGCTAAATTCAATACCAACAAATCTTTAAAAATACTCTATTTTAAAAAATTAAATCCAATATCTCAAAACTTGCGAAAATTAGAGATTATACAATACACACACACACACACACGCACACAAACATATAGACATTTTTCAAAAATATGATTTCCGACATTTTGAAACATTCTAAACACATTGGCATAGAAAAGTGGAAAAAAAAATTTTTGTCGCGCAAACAAAGCTTCCTCTACGAGCAAGCAAAAAAAGCGGGGAAAAAATTCGATCGAAATTTCTGACAACAATTTTCGCGATCATGATATTTCGTGTAAAATTTGATTCCATATCTACTAGAATTCATAATTTTGTCATTCCGGGCAATTGATATTCATCGCCCCGCGTAGTAACAAAATTGTGTGGTATGTAATAATGACATATTTTAATAATAATAATAATAATAGTAATAATAATAATAATAATAATAATGACACTCCCCCCGTCGATCCTGCAGATTGGAAAACCGCCGAGTAAAGCCGACGAGCAAATTGGAGAATAATAACAATTATTATTGTTATGTGATAGTAATAACAAAATCAAACAAGAGAGTTTGTAATACCCATGCTTGTGTACGTCGGAACCGTTATTGTTGTTTACAATGTTTATCTCAAATTCCGAATCGAGAATATATTTATCATGCATCATCGAATGTTTTAGTTTGTATTTTTGACGTGCCCCTTTAATATTTCACGCGTTCAATATTAAATTAAAAAAAAAAATAAATAAATAAATAAATAAAATATAAAAAAAAAAAAGAATTACATAGTACAATACGGGAAATGTTACGGATGAGCTTCTTGATGCAATTTCATCCTCGATTAAATATATATCTTCGCCTCATTTCACTTCTAACGTTCATTATCACATAGATGAGACTCTATCTGTTACGTGAACTCGTGGTTTATCGAGATTCCGCTTTGTTCTCCACTATCAGCTATCGAGGGGGAGGAGGGGAAGGGGGGGAGGGTGAATCGAGGTGATCGCAATTCGGCTAGCGAAAACTCTAAAACCGCAGAGGCGGTCAAGCTTACTTAGCGCGACGATGGCGGTTATTTTTTTCGTTTCTTATCTCGCAACAAAATTTCCTTATTACGTTGCTTTTGAAAAGCGCCGACCAGCTGAGAAGCAGCATTACAATATTAATGATGCGGCGGCGGAAAAAAGATTGTGAAAACTGACGGCTTCTCGTAGCGAGCAACGCTAGCCCCTGCCAACGTATTTCGCATGCGGTGAATATTAATAAAGATATTTAATACCGAGAAAATTAGGAAGCACGAAAGACAAGGTTTTTTTTATCACATTTTTTTGATAACAAAAGTAATTTAAATAATAATAAATAAAATATATTTTTATATTTCTTATAAAACTAAATTTTATTAATTAATTTATTTCATATTTATATTTAATTTGCATTTAAATTTTTCTTTTTATTAATTAATTTATATTTTTATTTTTGACAAAGAGCGCAGGTTTGTAAATTCAGCGAATAATAATAACTCTGTAATGACACTCGGATTACGCGTTGAAATTGTATTCTCTGCTTCGGCTCTCTTTTAATGGCGGCAACTGTGTGTTTTATATTTATTATGAAAATAAAAATTTTATTTATTAATTTATTTTATATTTTTATTTTTGTTTTAGAAAAAGTCAGAGAGCGCAAAGAGGTTCAGGTTTGTAAGCTCGTTCCAAACGAACAATAACTCGCTGGCGGCACTCGGATTACGCGTTGAAATTGTGTTCCCTGGTTCGGTAATCTTTTAATAGCGGCAACTGTGTGTCGGGAAACGAGGCGGCGTACCTCTCGGAAACCAGGCATTGGGAAACGCAAACGCAACATCACATCGATGCGTATCGTCACGTCGCGCGTGAGCTTCCTGCTAATTGAGAGACCGCCCAAACTCGCGATCTAAACCGCATCCGATCGAAAGTTAAACAAATGTCGAATCTAATTTCGTCACGCGTCGAAGCTCAAACCGGGGTATTTGTTGTATGTACCGAGTGTCCCAAAATTTGCCGGAGAACTTGACGTTTGTTTCTCGATAGTAATAATTATCGAGGGTATCTAAAAAATTTAGTAGATTATTCTTTGCCTTTCTCAATATGACATCTCTATAAAATTTTTATAATTTTGCTTCCTCATAGAAGAAGTTTTGTTTTCGCGACATTTTCTCTGAGTTTTTAATACCATTGTGTTTAAAAAAGTGCTCCAAAACATCGGAAAATCATATTTTTTTTTAATTTATGTATGTGTGTATGTATATATATATATGTATGTATGTACAGAATATACATTTTACAACCTCCAACTTCTGTAATTTTTAAGATATCCGGCTAAATTTCAAAACATAAATTTTTTAATATAATTTTATAATATAATACAATAATATAATTTAATATAAAATAAATTAAAATAAAATATAATGTAATATAATATAATATATAACTTGCACAATAATTTGCACAATTGTCATCTTGTTTTAAATATTTTCTAATATTTTTAAAACCTATAATATATCATCCCGAAGAAGAGACGGAGATATCTATTTTCTCCCGGCTGTGGTTCTCGATTTTCGCGATTTTCCCAAACTCGCGGCGATTCCGGTTGTCTCCTCCGAAAATAGATTCCTCGCCAAGTCCCACCGCACTCTTTCGCGGAAGTAGAACCGCAAGTTTTCTTCTTCGGGGTATTCGGTTACGGCGACTCTCTGGATGTTATCGATCGTCGCAAAATAATGTCCTTTCGGGCGATTCTTCGATTCTACGGTGGAGGACGAGGTGGAGGGAGGAGGTTGCCTCTCGGCGACCAAGGCCGGCAGTAAAGTACAACGAAGTTGCGGAAGCAACCCAAGTGTTTTTGGAAAAGGGAGAGAGGTCGAAAGCTGTCGCGCAGAATGCATTGTCCTAATGCAAAACGCGCCCTGAGACTTCGCTCTTTGCGATCAATTCTCCTTCCAAAGATCAATCGCTCGAGAGAACAGCGTGCCATAGAGGCGACAATAGACGATGCAATTGGCGCCTCGAAAAATATCTCAGCGCAAGAAATAGTCTTTTTAAGAGTTTCTAACAACAACGTTATGATGATAATAATAATAATAATAATAATAATAATAATAATAAGAATAATAATAATAAGAATAATAATAATAATAAGAATAATAATAATAAAAATAATAATAATAATAATAATAATAATAATAATATCATGCTTTATGTGTGTAAGAGTTCCTTGTCGAGGTGATCGTTAAGATGAAAATATATAGGCACTATATAATTTTTTTATCTCCTATTGTTACCGATTTTCCGCGATAACAGCCGTACGAGCCGATAAACAAGTTTAATTACAGCGTCTACGCGCGGAGGCAATCGGGAAATTTTGCAGTTCGACCTCTCCCCCCTCCCCCCCCCCACCGAACTCGCGTTCGTGAAACATTTTGTGAAATCCCCCCCACCCTCCTCCCCCTTCAATTTCCGCCCGGGCGGCGTTACACGTTATACGTTTTGGGGATAGGTTCGGTTCTCGAGCGTGAGATTTAATCGTCCGATTTATCGTCTCGCGCAGCGAGAAATAATTCGCGATCTGTCGGGGACCATCAAGGGGGACCCAACCAATCACCCACCCAACCACCCACCCAATCATCTCGATGATTTCGCCGTGCGAATCCAACTGGATTGGAATATAATCGGGCAAATCAAATTCCGCTCTTTCGCTTTTATTGCACCATGTCATTTTAATTGCATCGATCTCACTTGAGAGCGCGGCGAGTCGGTTTATTATGGGCGGAACAAATTTTCGCAAAAGTAAACCACCGCGCTCCACATTGTCCCTTGCGCGAGCGTCGTTTTGAAGCAGGGGGTGGAAGGAAGGGAGGGAGGGAGGGAGGGAGAGGGGAAAGAGGGTAAAACTGGATTAGGTGGGTCAAACCGTACCGCCCACTTAATAGCCACTTAATTGCGCGCAAAGTATTAACAGTGCGCTACTAACCTTTAACCTTTTGGCCGCGTGTAAGAGAGAGAGAGAGAGAGCTTCTTTGTTTTTATCGGAAAAAAAAAAAAAAATAATATCGAAAAAAGAGAGAGAGAGAGAGAAAGAAACACGCCTCGAATAATCGGATCGGTTAGATTATTGATCATGCTGAAGGCTCCGCTTTACACGATTCCATAATTCGCGACAGAATTTAAAACAGAATCCCATTTATGATGCCGGGTGTATTCGGATTTATTATGATATATATACGCATTTTATATACATATGCATTCTGATTCTGCAAATGTTTTTCTATTATACGCGCGGCGCGTAGATTTAAATTCACGAAACTCCGTTTCCGTGAATTATTTAGCTGCTCTAAAATGGATTTAATTATTTTTGTGATGAGAGAGAGGTAAACGGGAAAATAATTTTGAACAATAATATTTTTGCGCGTTTATTTGTGTTTATAACGAAACGCTCCGATAACGTAATATGATAATGCATTGCGTTGTGAATTTTTTACACACTGTCACAATCGAAATAAATCATGCAGATTCGACAAATAACTCGAAAAACTCGACGATAATTTCGCTCGTAATTGTTAATCCGTGGACGTTTTGCTCGACTTTACTCGCGTGTACAATCTGACAATATTTCTCCAGCGTAACATCATAATTTAAGGCGACTCCCTTAGCGAAGAATTATTATCCGCTGAAATATCTTGTATCGAGAAGCGTCCTAATGAAGTTTACCCACGCGATTCCACCACAAACGTAACAAACGATCGATTTTCCTTGCATCTAAACGGTAGCATCGCGTCTCGTAGAGTTTCATCTCAGTCTGGAACTATTTCAGGCGATCTATTATCCCTGACAGAATACGCGATGGATTCTACCAACAAGGTGTTCGGAAACAACCAGGTATTAGGTGCGTTAACAATATATTAATATCAAATAAATATCTAGCTCATCATCTTAAATGAAAGAAAAAGATTAATCTTAAGAAGAGTGCGGAAATGATAGAAAGCTTCGCTCGAGGGATCGTGATACGCTTTTGAAGAAGAAATAATTCTCGTATAAAAAGCTTTCTCAATTTCCATCAGTCGAGAAAACATGTTATATAGAGAGAGATATGGCCACCGTTTCATATAAAAAACTGTCCAACTCAGCCAATTTGTCAGTCACGTACTAAAAATTATTTTTTTTTCTTTTTTTTTTTTTATAACCGACCCGTTCTTTGAATGACGATCGTTTTGAATTTATATTGAATGGCCGCGAGCAATAGTCCATAACGAATTTTTAAATAAATCTATATATGTATATAGATAATATAAATAAATATATATAAATATATATATATATATATATGTATGTATATATATGTATATATTTTGCATTTCATCGTCCTATCCCGTTTCGTCCTATTCGGAGTAAGCATAATTTCCTGACAGATGTTAAAATATTATAATAATGGTATTTTTAAATTTAATTTAATTTAATTTAATTAATTTTAATTTCTGTGATTCTTGAATCATAAATAATCTACAGCAGAAAATGTAATTAAAAAAAAAAAAAAAAAAAATAATATATATATATTTGTATGCGTGAAAATGTGTATATGAGAATGTATGTGTGTAGATTATGATCAATATAATTATTATTTTACAGCATTTCCTTTAATTTCTGCAAATTAAATGCAAACGATGTTCCATTTATTATTTTTTGCTGCGAGATTTAATTCACAAAATTCACTAAATTTGCCTTCATTTTATATTTTCTTGTATTTCAAAAGCTATCGATGCCTCGTTATTCTTTAATGATAAAAATCGATATTTCGCAAAAAATAATATCGTCTATTTACAGGTGATTCCACGGTGCACCGTATCTCCAAGCATTATGTTTACAAAGTTCTCTTCGCAATTGATTAAGAGTCTCGTGCAATAAGAGTACGAAACAAAGGTGGCAAGAAAATTCTTCAATTTCGAGTCAATTACGAGACTTTCCGTACTCTTACTAAAGATCACGATAAGACAGAGAGAGAGAGACAAAGAGAGAGAGAGAGAGAGAGAGAGAGAGAAAGCATCATAATGCAATTTTCTCCGCAGGACATAATATTGGCAAGAAAATCGATAGTCTTAAGAAATATTTATAGAAAAATAATCTCCCATCGTTTTTCGACTTCAGGATATTAGAAACGTGCATGGATTGTGACGAGGGGAGGCGGAAATGGTCCCAACTGGGCTCTCTCTCGACTTGGAGCGAGAATACTCCGAAGCCAAAGCAGCTGAGAAGGGGGTTAGATTTAATCCCTCCCCCCCCTCCCCCGTATCGACCTGGAGGCTCCTCGCACACAAGCTATAACTCTGAAACTACAATAACTTTTCCATGCTTGCAAGACGCGCAGTTTGGTGAATAAACATTTGCAGAACGCCAGACATTTTATCTCGTCTGAAATAATGACACTGCGCTCATCCGATATTTATTATTATCGTTATCGATGACTTTTATATCACATTTTTATCCGACAATATCGCTCAACGATTAGAAATAATTAGAAAAGAAATGAAAGAATAACGCGATGATGAAGTTAAACGACATCTTAAATAGCGTCGTCAAATAACATTTTTCCTCCATTGACCCAAATCCTCTCTCGCGCAAAATTCAATCTTGTTTTCTCTAGCGGATGTATCAAAATAACTTCGCGAAGGTGCGCTTGTTTTCGACCAGTCGATTTGTATTTCGTCCAGAGTGCCGGTGCGATGATTTTGCATTTTATCATAAATTCCTCTTACCGCGCATCATACGCACACCCACACATATACAGAAGTACGCTATTCTTTGGAAAGCTCCTTGGTCTTTTTGCATTCGCTTTTATTTGGTATCGCTATGTAGCTTACATTCGGCGAGAAGCGAGCGATGAAACACGTAACCGTGGCGCGTACGCGTGTATCTTACATCTCCATAATGCCGGGACGAGGAAACGCGGAAGGCAAACAGTGATGTATAATCATTGTGTAGCGTTGCATAAAAGCGGTACACACTATGGTAAATTTTGTCGCGTGCTTAATATATTCGACCGAGAGTACTTTGTCGCCGCGGCGACATCAGTTTCCATTTTTTTCCGATCGAAAAGAGGAAATTGAATTTATATTGCGTCATCAAAAGAGAAACAATAGCTTTGTATACAAAATGCAAATAGTATAAAAACTATTAGATATTTTTTTATTTTCCTCTCTAAGTTTGTGCCAATTCTCTTTAAACTCTTAGATAACATTTTCAAAATATACATCTTTTTTTTTTTCATTATAAATCGATTATACAGGGTGGGCCCAAAACGTTCCCAGCCTTTGAGATAGGAAATTTAATTTTGTTGTGAACAAAAAGTTTCCGATAAACAAGGGTCGGAAAATGTTAGGTTTCATTTATGCTATTATAGCCTTAGCAATTTTTTAATTAAAAAATTTGTTTTTAAATATTTTTTATTTTTAATGTAGTTTATCAAGCTTGTTGGATATCGCACTAAAAAAAAAATTTACTTTTTTGCATTGTTTAAACCAATCAGATAAGAGAATAAAAGAAAGAGCAGATGAAAAGAAAATGAAATAAAAAAAAAAAAATAAATAAATAAAAAAAAATCTTTTTTTTTTCCATAAAAATAAAATAATTCTTTTTTTTAAACTTAAAATAACATAAATAACACTATAGAACATTTTTAAAAAGCTCTACCGTTGATAGCCCACCCTGTAATAATACAATGTAAATTCCATTCCACCGAGAAACTTGAACAAGAGATGATAAAAGATTTTCGTACATCAGTTTTATTCGAACGATATACTATCGTATATTTTAGGCGAGATTATATTTCCGCGCGAGTGTGCGGTCAATATTTTCCACGTGACTTTTCGACCCGGAGAATAGAACTATATCAAAAATATATAGAAAATGTATAGACCCAAAATCCTCGTTGAAGGGAGAGGGGAGGGAACAAAAGAATGACCCACTACCTCCCCAAAGCTTTGCGGCCGGAGCACTTAATTTTTCAATAGCAGGAGAGAGAAATATCCGTTCTTTATCATTCGCCTATTTGTATATTTGCATCGTCCCTTTTTTGTTGACGCTTTTATGCGGTAGATAGACCTTCTGGAATAAACAGAATATCATCGGAAAGAGAGCGAAGTAATTAGAGACCGCTCGCATTCGAAGCCAGCTGTGTTCGAAGCGCGAAAGCACCTTTGTAAAATCGGTTTAAAAAAAAAGGAGAAAAAAGGAACGCAAAAAAAGCTGATAGAAATGAAAAATGGACGCGTAATATACCTCGCGTTTGTCTTCTCAAATGCACCTCCTATATGTATGTATGTACATATATATATATATATATATATATATATATATATATATATTTGCTTTCTTTTCGGAACGAAATATTGAAATCGATAAATAGTGTGGTAATGGGACATCTCGTCAATCATAGCGATATTTATCAGTCTCGCGGGATATTTGTATAATTATTCTATTTTAATAAAATTTCAATCCGACCTATAATAACTGCGTAAGGATATTATTAATTTGTTTATTAATATTGTTATTATTGCAACTCATTATAAAATTAATTTAATTTTCTCGATAGATTCAATTAAATTTATTCGAAGATTAAAAAAAAAAAAATAATATTTATTAGAAAAATATTTTTCAAAAAAAATCTGAGAGCAAATTTTTGCTCCGAGGGAGAAAATCCACAGATTAAAGGAACTCGTGTGAAAAATATGAAAATGTAGAAAAAAAATCTGACACAGCCGATGCTACGGCGATAAATACTGATCGCGTTTATATTGATACAAACGACATTATGATTATTATGTAATAACGACGGAATTCCTTTTACGGAAAGCAGAGCGAAAGAAATGGGAAATCGATGCTATCGCGAAATAGTGAGGAATCCGCGGCTATTCGCGAACGGGAAAAAGAGGGACGAGAGGCAATCGGGGGCTGCACGCGGCTGATAATATTCAGATACTTCGCGTCGTTACTCGTTGTCGACTTCGCAATCAAATATCGGTCCGCGAAAAATGCCCGAAGTCTTTTCAAACTTTTAAAATGCTCTTTACAAGCAACAACGCGTTAAAAAGTTATTTCGTTATAAATTTATATGCGATCTCCTTGAAACTTTTAATTTTTCGAAATCTCCGATATTGTAAACGAATTTATTAAATAATTGACACAACTTACATAGAGATGAATGTATATATTTATCGCACAATCCCGTACAAATCGTGTATGCTAAGCTATTGTTAAATCACAGAGAGATTAATGTCTCATGGATTTCGGGATTAACATCCCGAGATATTCGCGCCAGTTACAATACCCATATAACACACAATACCCGAGGCTAGGATCTTTGTAATCCCAATTTACAGACCGTCCAAAGAGGATATCGTATAGGTATAACATCCTCGACCTTTTCGTTAAGAAATGAATTACATGTTTCAAAGTATCTGTTTGTTGCGAGGATCCAATTACTTGTGAAAGCAACTTGTGTGTACCGACCAACATTATGGTTTTGTTTCGTAATTAACTAAAAGCTATATTGTTTTTAAAATCATGTTTTTATGATCTCGTTACGTAGTAGCATATCCAATTAGACTTTCACCAAGAAAAAATTAATTTTAAAGATCGATCTGTGATCATTAATTTTAAAGATCGATACGATGGTATCGTAAAATCGCTGTAACATGCTTAGTTTTTTTTTTTTCTTTTCGTTTAATGACTAGAAAAGGAGATTCGAGGGTCGAGAAAATACATGGAAAATGCATCGCGAAATCTCTTAATCGTCCTATCTTTCACGCGCATTTGCGTGTAATCGAGCGTGAATTTAAACGTAACGACTGTCACGTGACATTTGCTCGTCTTTAACGAGAATCGTTTTCGACTCAGTCCATTTTCTTCTCAAACAAAGTAGGGGAGAGAAAAGAAAAAAAAAAAACCGATAAAAGCCTATATTGGATGCTGCAACGGAAATCGGCTTAAGTTGCATTTTAATTATGCCGAGTTATCAAACGTGTCCAATTTAGCATTGCTTTTATGTGTTTCGCAAAAGAGAATGCGAAAGAGAACAGCAAGCTGGAGGGAATGTATCGAAAAATATGACGATTTAATTTACAAAATCATCTGTACAAAAAAATCTTGCGTTTGACATCTAATTGTATCTACGTAATTATATATAATTGTCTTTTTATCCAACATACAAAATAATGCAAAATAAAAACAGTCTTATATTCTCTCGAATGGAACAAAAATAATTAGAGAAGTAAATTATAAATTCTAAATATTACTAATTCGAGACTTCATAATTTTTAAACTTCACGTTTCGATTTTTTAATTATATAATTCTGATTTTTTTTAATTCCTCTCCCTTTAAGCGTGCCACAAAATAATTTACCCCCACTGGATGGCGCCCCTAATTTAACGTAACGAAATAAAAAGATAAGATACGCGTTGCCCTCGCGAAGGAGCTGTCTGTTTTTGCCACACAATACAATGGGACTGACAGCTATCGATTTTACATCCATCGCGGAGATCAACCGCGTATTTTATGACACGTCACGAGACTTTTGTGAGGGATATCCGGCGCACGTGTGTGTCAGAATGATCGCTATAAATAGGGATTTCCGTCGTTGGCTCCATCTCTTACCACTTTGTTTTCTTCCATGATTTCTCTAGTGTACAATGTGTTGAGTTGTTTATCGGTGCTCTCTCGCCAAATGGCAGTTTGTTGCGGATTTATTATCTAGTTTAATGTTCCAGCAAGAGCTCGTCGTTTGACGTTTAATAACCCAGCAGCAACCTCGATAGTCGCGTTTGAATTGCCTTTTAATGCTTTTTTTTCCCAAGTTAATGTCATTTTATTTTGTTCGCTTGTTCCATTTAGGATTTTTGCAAACACTCATTTAATATCTCGATTAAAAAACCATAAAATTAATTTATACGAAAAATATCGAATTTTCCGCACAATTTTTTGCGCCTCGTGAATCCTTCATACGTATTAAACGATACGTCACAGCGATGGATATCATATTCCGTGTATCGCGTAAACCAATCGATGGGTAGGTTTATATCTGCTTATCGATCTGCTGTGCCATCAAACGAAAGATAAAACAGGGGCAGGAATGACGTTTTAAGGAGGGCAACGGCACCAGTCGTCGATGAATAATTCAGTCGGTTGATTTGCACGAGTCAGTGGAAACGTCAGACTCGATTTCGACATCGATTCTTAAGCTCCACCCGGGTCACATCGGTCGCGCCCTTAAAATGAGCTTCCATCCCGCGCTCATAATTCGACCCGCTCCCGACGCCATGAATAAATGACGTCACGGGATCATCGAGGTAATATTTTAATCATGTATAATGGTGTCAATTTTCGGAATCGGATTTTTCCTACGCCAATTTTCTACTTAATGCCAATAATATTCTGCTTTAATATTATAAGATCAATAAAATATACAGGGTGAGCCCAAACATTCCGGCCAAACTTTGAGACTTTTTAAAGGAAATTTTATTCTAAACAAAAAGTTTCCGAGATGAATATGGATGAAAAAATGCTTCCTTAAAAAGCCCAAAAATCTCTAAAATCACGATTATTTTATATATTTTTACAAATATCAGGGAAAGTAATCCGTTTTTTTAACAAAAGTTGTAGAAAATTAATTTATTTCGACGGTAGAGCTTTTTAAAAATATTCCTCGTTTTAAAAATACTCTGCAATACTATTTCAATTTACAAAAAAAGAATTATTTTATTTTTACAAAAAAAAAAGATTTATTTTTTATTTTTATTGAAATTTTTCCAAGAAATTTATTAAGTTTCATTTTCTCTTTATTTCACTTTCTGCTCTTTCTTTCATCCTCCCTATGATGATTAACTTAAATAATGCAAAAAAAATAAAATTTCTTTAGCGCAACGATCAATAAGCAAGATAAACATTAAAAATTAACTAAGGCCATAAGTGGCATAAATAAAGGCCTCGCCAAAATGTTTGGCCCACTCTTTATAATTACGCGAGTGTCTTGTATATATTTTAGCACAAAAAAGTTTATTATTTAATAAACATGTAATTTTCTTTCTCCCTCGCACACATATATACGCCACACTCGTATACTCGATCTCTCTTTATAGTTCTCCCTCTCTTTCGAGAATCCATAGTTTAAGAGAAGCACGATCGATCTGCGACATGACGGGTGTATACATCGGCGACGCGCGTCACGGAAATTAAAATTCTAATTTCCGGTTGATGAAAACGCGAATACTCTCGACTCACGCGCCGATGCGCGTTGCATATTTCAACGGATTCGCGCGGTCTCGCGTGATACAATAGCGGCGATATTTTGCTCCAAACGAGTGCTTTCATGTGGAGTTTTAACGCGTCGCGAATTAATTAGATCCCGAAAAGCGATTCAGCATCAGGTCTGTAACGAGATATTCTCCCGCTTCAACCGAATCATCACATCTTCCGCTTTATTTATTCCTATCTATTCTATCTCACCTACATATATTAGATTATTTTTCGATTTCTCTCTCATCGTGTAATCCCCGACTGACAATCTTTTCCCTCGACGAATACATGGAGAGGAAATCGTCGTCGCTCGTGACAATTTTGAACACCGTAATTTCCGTTTCTCGCGGTCTCTACGTCTATCCGGTGAAGATTTACAGCGGAAAAATACGGTTGACGTAAATTCGCTTTGTTAATGAACTCAACAGGTGCATGGGAAGGAATATTGGAGATTGAAGCCTTTACTTCGCGACCGCTTGGCGCGAATTTTGTCACAATCTCGCGAAATTCACATCTCCATGTCGCACGACCTTATATATTCCAATCGTGAAATCGGATCGATTTATATGGCGACGATAAAGGAAGCAAAGGAGGAGTCTTGAGCGCGCGAGCAACGACAAAAGGAGGTATCCGAGATAGAATAGAAAACGAGAAAGTACGACGAGGTAAAGAGAAGAAGATGCTTTTGTATGCCGGATGAGACTCTGGCTACATTCTGAAGCGAGGTGAAGAAAACGCGGGGATTTCATCGGAAACGAGCATGCTTTTGATGAAAATAGCGTTCGGGGGATTTTCTTCCTTGACGGTTACAAAGGACTCGGTGACTAGACGCGATTAGCGCGAGTGGAACACCGAGTGTACATTCGACTCGACAGTAAAGGGAAATGTACTTTCTCAAAATGTTTTGCTTCTCTAAATAGACGGGCAATTTTCCAAATGGGAACTTTATTCCGCGCGTCAAACGCAATTTTACCGCGCCTTTCGCAAATTTTCCGCAAAGGAAATACGGATGTCAACCTACGTGACGTAATATGATTTTATCATAATATCTTAAGTTCGATCATAAAATTATTTTTTCTGATTATAAAATTCTCATTTTCTCAATCTTAAATTCTCCAAAAAGTATAAATAATAAAGAAAATAATAAAGGATAAAAAGGAAAAAAGAAGAAAATATTGTAAATATATAAAGTGATCCTAATAACTTTTTACTCACACTCACTTCGCCCAATTTGACCGCTGGTCCTGGATAGGGTTGTGGAATAGTTGGTAAATGCGAGACAACGGCAAACAACAGTGATCCCGTTGGCAGAACCTGATGAGAGATTTAATTGGTCGTTAAACGATCGTTCGTTTAGACTCGATAACTGGGATGACCCCTCGCTTCTCTCTCTCTCTCTCTCTCTCTCTCACTCTTTGTTCAATTAACGCTAATTACTCTTAACCGTATAATCAATATATACTGAAAGGACAAGCACGGAATTGTCCTCGCGATAAATCGATAAACCCTAACATAAGACGATACGAATGTACAGGGAACGTTGGGAACAAACAGTTTAACACATGTGTTTTTTTCTTTGCATTTTAAATTCAAACGCGACCTTCGATACGCAAAAAAAAACATCAAATTTTATTTTATTAACAAAATTTATTATTCTATTTCTTTTTCTTTTACTCGATATATTTTTCATAGAAATATTTATTCGAAAGGAGTTGGCCATAAACGAGACGTCACGTGGAGTCCGTGAAATTCTAGACTTAATAAAGTATTGAGTCGATCATCTGTAAACTTATTTTCACATGTGTCTGGAAACATTTTATATGATATAGATACGATACCGTACAATTTCGAGGTCACCACGGTAGATAAATTTATTTAACGTCAATAATCGTAAATCGATACCGGGTCTTACGCAGAAAAAGTATCGCGTTTTGAAACACGGTTTCGCGGGTGCGTTATTGCGTTTCGATCGCAAACAACCGGGTCTGTTTGGTCGAACCCGATCAAACCCAGCTACGACTAATTAACACACATTGCACAATGTGGTATTCTCCGATTGCAAACAATGTCGAAATAATTAGTATAGCGAAT
>JBCAUJ010000014.1:5378796-5394825 GCA_038406275.1 Cataglyphis albicans | reverse complement strand
AAAAAAAAAAAAAAAAAAAAAAAAAAAAAAAAAAAAAAAAAAAAAAAAAAAAAAAAAAAAAAAAAAAAAAAAAAGCCGTCAGAAAAAAATACATCGGTATTGCAGCTATGGCTGTATAATAATCCTGACGTTGCTGAAACTGGAGAACAGCGATCGCATGATATTAGTGGCGAGCGATATTAATGTTGAGCCCAAAATCGTGCCGAATTGCTTGAACGTTCCGGAGGACCGATCGAGATGATGATCGCCGGCATTGGAACAACGATAAGCGTCGATCGGACAAAGGCAATATGGGCAATTCGGTTCGAGATTATTAAATGGAACTCGTCCCGAATACGAAAATCACGAGTACGATCCTCGCGCTTATTGGAAGAGAATGATTCCTTACGTTCTACCACATGCCCGACATTTGCAAGAAATCGAGGAGAAATCCGACGTCGATTTTAAATTAAAGATTTGATGAAAGACGTACTAGAGTATTTACGAGAGGTGCAAGAATTTACGCATATGTGCAACGTTTACATACCGTTTCGTAAATAATTGAGAAATAATAAATAAGAAACGGAGGAAATAAAAAATAAATTTTGTAAAATATAGTATATCTAAAATTTGAAAGGCCTGTTAAAAGGACATATCAAATATTGCTCGGTAAAATATTGTTATAAATACAGAAAAACAGATTTAATTTTATATAAAAATGTATATAAGTGTGAATAACGATAAAAGATTTTTATATAAAAATTTTTTTTTGCAAAAAATAGATTGGAATAATTTTTTCAATTCCTATAATTTACTCTATTTATGTTGTTAACTTTAAATAATATTTTGAAATGATATTATAAATGATATTTCTTATGGGAGATAATATACATATCAATTAATTCTTTGAGAAAGAGTCAGATTTTTAATCTATCAAAATTCCGAAAATGTGTGTGAAATCTATATCGATACCACAAGAAATAATTAAATTCATTCATTATTCAAAAAAATTGCCGATGCATCGATATTCCGCGAAAAATTAAGATCACATATGGTGACACATTCAGTATGTACGCAAATTTTGGCACGAGAAATGAGAATTTCCCATTTTAACAACGACCTACTCGGCCGCGTCATAGCCGATGAATGAAAACAGCGGAAAATCAAAGATGAAACGTCACAGCAATGAACAGTATTTTTAAAATTCTGGCTATCAAATCATCGCGTTCTCGAAAAACCGAGAAAAAGTGGAAATATTTTTCTAATTTAGAAAAATTCAAGAAAAAGCCAAGTAATCTTTTGATATCAAATTTTGCAAGATAATCCTTTATGTTCAATGTAGTTTTGTCTTTACAATAATGCTAAAATATTAATAAAAAAAAAAATTTATTATTGAAAAATATATACCTTTCGCAAAGGTATATTCCAAGAGATAATACGACATTTTCAGGATGTATTTATCTTTTATTTAAACTTGTATCTTTTCACTCGTATTGTATTGAGAGATAAAAATATCGTAAAATGTGTTTTTCTCGTTTGTCTCGTTAACAATGTAGATAAAAAAATTTGTAATCGATAAAATATTGATTTTCGATTTTTAATGCGAAGCAAATCACAATTTTTTTTTTCGTATTCTCTCGTCGCAATATAAAATAAACTGTACATCGTGTGTGCAATTAATCTATCGAAAGTATATAAAATATTGAACAATTATTGTATTGTAATGATAAGTGTAGAGAGGTAGCAAAGGACAAATAAGAGAAGAAGAGAGGCTCCACAAAAGTATTAAGCGACGGAGAAATAATCATAGGGATGAGCAAAATCATGGGAAATCCTTTAAACAGTAGATTCTTTGACTAATTTGGAGATTATTTTTCTTAGTAAAAATATCGAGGCATCAATAATTTCCGAGTTACAAGCAATTAAAAAGAAGCTTTCAAAGCAAACTAAACTTTGTATAAAATTAAAACATCAACAAAATTGCGCTTGTTTAATTTCAGACAAAGTTTACTTTAATAAAATTTTAATTTGAAGTTTAGTTATTTGAATATATATATATATATATATATACACAAATAAATCTTTAAAATATTTCTAAATATTATAAATCTTTAAAATCTTTAAAATATATATATATATATATATATACAAATAAATCTTTAAAAATGAATATTCTAATTAATGGAGTAATTAATGAATTAGAAAACTCATTTTTGGGAGAAAAAAAAATAGTTTTTTACCGAGTTCTTTATCCAAAAAAAAAAAAATTTTTTTTTTTAATTACCCTTTTAATCAAATGCATTATAAAATGTTAAAAAAATGCCATACAATTTAGAAGTATTACTACATCAATTTCGAGAATATTGTCTAGAACGCTGATAAAATAATTACTATTAACGTGAAACGGAAAGTAATTCTAGCTTCAGAGCTTCAGAAACGAGATCCGGCGTTGGTTCGAAGATATTTCACGTGTTTGGGTGTATTCGCGTGTAACCAAATTTACAACGCGGCTGTTTGCATCCTCGGGGGAAATTACCCTCGCGGCGGTGCGATAAACTTCGTGCCAGACGCTAATTATTATCCGGAATGGCAATCTATTCGCTCGTGTAAAAGTCGTATCGACTGCTGTGCGCGCTAGATAGGCTCGATATTTCGCGATATACGAAACGTGAGTGTCCATCCAACTTAAAAATACGATCCACGAGAGAGACGTATGGATCCATTTCACTGTATAAATAGCAAGTTTATTCGGTTGATATTTAATCGCGTTCTCAATTCAATGTTATTTACAGAGAAAATAGAAGTGTAATTTATATATATAAATATAATTCCTATATTTAATAAATTCTTAATTTACATTCGATACGGAGATCGCCACTGTGTTTGCGAGATACTCATTTGAGTGAAAAATAGTGGAATATTTATAAAGTTGGAAAATTTATGTTTTCTTAAAAAAATATGCCGGTTAAAATGGCAAATATTTAACACATTTGTGTATTAATTCAACATATTACTGTTACGATAATTTAATTCGACTATTTAATTATTAAAACAATTAAAAAAGTTAAAAAATAATGCGTGCTCAAATTAAGTTTTATTTAACAGATATTATTAATGACAAGATTTATGTGTTAAAAATTAAAAAAAAAAAAAAAGATTGATTCTATAATATTTATTTTATTCTATAATAACAGTGAATGATTACAGACCGTCAATAACTTTTTTTCTAAATTAATTTTATCGTTAAAAATATATGTCAATTTTAGACAAAATTTATTTCAAGTTATTATGAAGATTGCATCTATTTTGTGTTGAAAAATTAATATAGTATTAGTGTCACAATTCAATATATTCATATTATGTTAAATCCGGAGAAAAAAAATTCTGCGAATCGTTTGGGACACGCGATATATGTTAAATTTAGCGCACAAATTTTCCAACTCCGTAATGCATACGTGACAACTTTTCCACCCAGTGTACCTAAAGTTCTTACAAAAGTTTTATGAATGTGATAAAGTCCGAAATTCTTCGAAAAATCGGGAGTTTCGAAACTTTCGATAGCTCTGACATCGTATAATGAAGCCTGTCTCGAGTGTGCGCGCGCACGTGCAAGAAGGAATATATAATATGCCATAGAGATGGTAATCTCATCAGGCGATAACGAAAATGATTTATTCAAAATAACCTCGCGCGATGGTCAAATATATATATATATATATATATATATATATATATATATGTATGTATGTATATATAGTGCTAGATTACAGCAACGTATTTCCCAAAAGACACGTGGGATATGCATGGATGGTCAATCCCCATTCCCAGGGAGAGATACGGATTGAATTGTTGATGTTGAGTAATACCCAACGACGCGTTATCGGAAAGCGATAACAACGATGCGCAATATAACGGTTAATCTTATAGACCTCAGATGTGGTTCGCGATGCGTAAAAAATCCATAGCTTTCCTCCCTCCCTCCCTCCCACCGCCCCTTCTCCATTCGGCCAATCAATTTAATCTTTCCCTGTGCGCGTTTTCGAACCTGTCGCGTTTATCTCTCCAAAATATAATTCCGTTGTGATATCCTTTATGTAGACAATGCAACGAGATGGAATCAAATGACAGAAAAATCGAGTCAATCTCGTTTCAAAGTCCCAGATCGGGATGTAGGATGTTTCGAGAATGGCATAACTTTCGAGAAATTGAATTTTAAAGTAAAATTAAAAAACGAGTTAAGCAAAATTATAGTAAATATTGAAAAAAAAATGGATGATAAATTGTCCAAAATTAAAAAAAAAAAAAAAAAAAAAATAAATAAAAATTTAATTTTCGCAGAAGTGACAAAGAATCATCTCTTAAAATTTTTGACAATTATTTAGAAACATCCTGTATATGTGTGTATGTGTGTGTGTGTGTGTGAAAAATAAAATGAGAATTATGGTTTCTGCGAGATAAACTCTGTGTGTAAATTTATATAGTAATATATACGTAAATATGTATAACAATGTGAAAGAAGACGAGAACGTGATCGAGACCATCGAACACGTACGAGAACATCACGTCCCAAGTGAGCGCACATGGGACGAGAAGGCGGCGGGAGGGGGAGGGTTGGGAGGGAGAGGAGGGGGGGGAGGACAGCAATATCCCCTTCTGCTAGAATGCAACTTCGTCAGATCGATCGGTTGGAAGAGAGAAATGGAATCGCACAAATTATTTCCCCGACCACGTACAGCGTAGGATTGGATGCTAATGTATTTGGGCTTCTTATTAGGAGCTTCGCGATTCAATTAACGCGAATTTGTCGTCCTATCCGTTCGCGCGATGCCAGAGAAGAGAGAGAGAAGAACAACCGAAAAAAAAAGATACTAAATATTTATTACTTAGATTATTTTTGAATCATAAATATTGCTGTTGACTTTTTTTGCTGCCATGAATATATATTTCCATTACGTTTTTAATTTCGATCGAAAAGTGGCAAGCGGGGCGTTATCAGCCGTTCGTATGATAAAAAGCGGAAATCGTTGTTTTGCGTGAAACCGTTTTGCATTTAACAGCCGCATCCGAACGAGATCGTGTCTGATAAATGCAGTTTTTAACGCTCTTATCGCGGCGCCGGCGCGCCATTTGTCGATTATTAATTCCGTGCCGCTGGCGGCGATGTCGTAACTAAATTAATTACGCGAATGCTTGTTTCGTACGATTACATTGTTCCGTGCGCGCGCGCGCGTCGTTAAAACACGCTCCCGAAATGAGAAATGAGAACCGACAGGGCGCAAAGTTACGCGGCACTTACTGCTTCCCCGTTTGCATCGTAATGGAGGTAAATATGCGTCTGCAAACCGGAAATTCAAACTGTTATAATATAATCCGCTAAATCGGTCAGTATGTTTTTCTTCCCCGAAAAATGCAAGCGCGCGAGATGATTTCGGGGGTTGTTTTATATACATATATATATATATATATATCTGTGCGACTGTCAATAATTAAATTGATCGTAACGACACACGGATTTCGATCCCCGCTGCAAATGTCAGATTATTGCATGTGAAATATAGCGATTCCAAAGCATTGGAAACTTTGCCAAAGGTAAACGCTCTTTCAATAATCAAGCATTATATATCAATGTTATAATAACGCGATAATCCTTTTATCAAGATACATTGCAGTCTTTTGCGAAATACTGGCAATTTTTTTTTTTTTTTTAAACCGCAAAAAGAAATTAAAGCGGGAAATATTTTAAATATGTAATATTATATTATAACTTTAAAAACAAAATATGAGAACAATATAAGAAAATTCCACATTTAGAAAAAGTTATTTTTGTGAGAAAAATATTGATGTTATTTTGGTATAATGTTAAAATAGAATTTTTTAATCTTCTAAGTTTTCTACATTTTATCCAAATGTAATTATTTATCCTTCTTACTCCAAAAAAAAGCACACATATATGAAAAATATTATGTTATATTTTGCCTCGAAAATTACCTGCGTGAATATTGTGTTATAAGAACACATTTTTATATTCGAGGTAACCAAACACAATTTCTTTCAAGAACAACACGATGAAATAAATAAAAAAATAAATGTATAAATAGAAAAGGCATCTAATAGCTATGAGAAAATCATGGACGCATAGAAATTCGTCTCACGCAGCACGTGTGTTTCACTTATAAGGAACTCCGGTCTCTCTTGAACTTGAATTGGTGCGACCCGGGTCACGTCTCGGGTCGCGAATTTTTCAACGAGTTCATCCGGTAATTTCGTTTACTACGTACAGTTTCGCCCTAACGAAAAAGTTATCCTTAAAGTTACGGCTTTACCAGAGTGAAATTGCGTCGCCGTTGTTGCCGCCGCGGCGAAAAGGGGAAGAGACGAGAGAAAAAAAATAAAATAAAATAAATAAATAAATAAAAATGAAACTCCGCATCTTGTTGTCCCTTTTATAAATACTTCCTTCGCCGCACGTGTCAACGACCGAGGAGCGGTTGTCGATAATCCTCCTCTAGGACCTCCGAGACACGATTCTAGCCGACCGTTTTTATCAGGGGCACGTCGCACACGAAAGTCCGATAATCCAATTTGCGGCCGCCGCGATTTTCGTCCCCGTCGCGTGAACCCCCCTATATATATATCTACGTCGTCGGGTTATGCCCGTGGAGGGACGCGTGCGTCGTTAATAATGCTCCCGCGTCGAGTTTTATATCGTACATGTTAATGAACAATCTCGTTACGTATTCAGTTCCTCGGTAGTCTTCCCCCCCTTCACCCTCCCCCCCCCGCCTCCCGCTCCCCCCCCTACGCATATAGCAGCCGATAATAATACGTGTGTGAGATTCCTAGAGATTCGCGGACTATACATTTTAATGCAATTAGTACACAGACAATCAAAATCTACCTAATGGAATTAAAATTTATACGATTTATTTTGCAGTCGCGTAGAGAAAGACAAAGGGAAAAGAGAGAGAGAGAGAGAGAGAGAGAGAGAGAGAGAGAGAGAGAGAGAGAGAGAGAGAGAGAGAGAGAGAGAGAGATGGATGAAACGCACGCGCGCATTTCCGGGAAATTCGAGGTGATATAAGATACGGTTGACAAAGACTGGATTAAAGCGAGAAAATGCGAGCACCCGCGGCCCATTGCGATTCCGAGAGACAATGCTAAAGGAACGTAAGACCGGGAAGGTGAGGTGTCAGGTGAGAGAGAAGAGAGGATCCCTCCCCTCCCAATGACGTCTCTAAATAGCTTCCTTCCGCGCTTAGATCCGCGCGCGAATATATAACTTTCCGCCCTCGTCGTATAGTAACGGGAGAGAGAGAGAGAGAGAGAGAGAGTTCACTCCGCTTCTGATGCGCTTCGAAGACGCGGGCGATAAAGGCGCACGAATATTCCCGGATCTCCTGCAATTTTCCAGAAGAATGCCCCGTCCTCCCCTCCCCCCCCCCTCTCTCTACCTCTTCCCCTCGCCCACTCGCCGATGCGAATCGGATTTTGCGCCGTATCGGGATTCCCCTCCGTCCCCCCCGCCCCCCACCGTCCCCCACCGTCCCCGCCTCTCTCCACGGAAACTTATTCGCGCGCGTATTATCGAGAACAGATTGATAGCGCGCGATCTTTGCCGCATTTCTCGAATCTTGGGCGACAATTTGTGCCCAAGAAGGGATACACAATTCTTTTCTCATTTTCCGCGGCGCATCGCGTTCTTCCCTCTCCTTTTCTTCTTCATTCTTTTATTACTTCACGATTGAGGCGATTAACGTTCGAAGATATGCTTTGAAAAAAATATAATTATATACATGTATGTGCAATGAAGAAGAAGAGAAAAAGAAGAAAGAGAAGAAAAAGCAATTTATCAAATAAAATAAAACAAATAAAGCACGCTTCAAATGCGTTTCCCGTCCTACGAAAATGGGATTCGCGTCTACCGTGAAATATATAAGTTGACGTAATCTCCTTCGCAGTGTATAAAAATATATAATAAATGTATAAATTTAGAAAAAAAAAAAAAAAAAGTAAACGATACAAGATGCGAAAACAAAAGTATGTACAAAGTGCGAAGAATATATGTGGCGCGATCGCTGGAACAACTATTTACAATAGCGGTTATCTGAGCGAATTTTTGCGCATACATATTTCTCTGTTATCGCAAAAACCGTGGTCGACCGGATAAAATATCGAAGTACAGCGCGTTATCTTTCGCGCCACCCGTTAATGCACTGCCGCGGTCTCGTAAATATTCCGGCGAAACTTCGCGCTGCCACGCGTAAAATGGGAAATTATTGCACGCGTACAGAAAATTTTCCTAAGATATATACCGGAAGCTCTTTGTCCAAGAGAAGAAAGATATCGGCGTTTAACGCCGCTTCGATCGTAGCGTCAACTTTATCCTAAAACTCTATACCGCGTTCACAATCCTTGTGAAATTAAAAAACTTTTGTCTTGGCAATATTTTAACGCCGATATTTCGCGCATTTATATTGAATTTAATTCATTTAATTCATTTATTTAAATATAATAATAAATAAATATGTATAACGAATTAAATATAATAATAAATCAAATTCGTCAAATTCATTTATATAAAGTACGCTTGTGGAAAACGTGAAGATGACGACGAGATTTCGCGATTTGTGTCTTCGAAAGGAGAGCGGCCTCGATATTTTGCAGCGAGAAAGCGTCTGCCGAGAGGAGCTTTTGGGAGGCTAGATTAGCCGACATTTCAAGGACAGGATGCTTGAAAATGAGCTAAAAATTTCGAAAGAATTTCTGCGTATTGAGAGGGAAGTTAACCTTCCTTGCGACCCCTGTATCGGGGGTTGCACTCGACACAGTGATTTACGGGAAGCCTGCGCGTATTTTTCCCAACGCTCGAAACGGTGAGTGATTACACCCGGCAAACTACATTGCTCGAATGCTTACAGAGTACTCCAAATGGCGAAGATCGATCATCGTGTCAGACTGTTGCTGTAACGCTGATAACTTTGAAATAAAAAAAAATAAAAAAAATAAAAAAAAATATGTATTTTATATCCGACCACCGTGATTGAAATTTCGAGGACACCGCGTATGACGAAATTTTCAGAGATTCCGATAAAAGAATTTTATTAAATCATCTTGTAGAGTCCTCGGACGAACGAGAATATTACGCTGTGACATAATCTTCTCCCAAAAATATGTTCCTATTTCTGCGGAATGTTCGCAACTCTCCAAATATTTGGAAACAGAAAAAGAGATTGGGAAAAATTTTTATGTAACTTTTTACTCTCCGATTGTGAATAAAATTGAGTAGGAAAAAAAGAAAAAAAAAAAAAAACTTTGAATGTAGTAGAGTATAAATATTTAAAAAGAGTCGTTATTACAACGTGATACAAAAGTAGATATTAGTGTAAAAATTTTAATATCCAGGATATACGCAAAAGTTAAAAAACATATTCCTCATTTTTAATCCCTCGTTTTTCTGACAGCTGATCAAAATAAAATTGGAAAGTTTTTTTATTCTAAAAAAATAAAAAAAAAAAAAAAAAAAATGTAAATGAGATTATATTAGGTGTTTTGATTAATTGAATTTATTTTCTCCTTAAAATTATTCAAAGATCGCATTGAGATAATGCCGACATTTTATACGCAATGACCAGATAATTCGGATCAATTTGGGACAGCAATTAGATGGTTGCAGATCGACAAAAATCGCCGACCAACGTCCATAACGCGGCTGTTTCCGTTACAATGATCATAACAATAATAGGCAGCCGAATTCGGCAGTTAGGTGCAAAGTACGTCGATCATACTTGCTTACGGCAAACTTTCTAATTGAGCACGCCGCTCGTTAAACTTGCTCGCGGTGCATCCGCTAATTAACGGTAACCCGGTATAATATATTTTTTTTTTTTATTTTTGCCAGTTCCGACTCGACTCGCTGCGGTCTCAAATTGGCTTCTCTCCTCGCGAGGAACTAAGTGCGTTCGATCGAATTTCGTAATTGACGATAGAGGTCTTCGTCTAACGTTCGGTGGAATCTCGTCGCGTTTTGCAATGCAAATCGCGAAAAGGGACGAAAGATCTCGCTCTTGCGGGGATAACAAGCCCGGATCGAATGCTAAAATAATTCCTCACCATCGCGGATATCGCGTTACACCGACATTTCTCCTCTGTACGCAAAATCGCGACGCTAAAAAAGCCTTTAATCATCAGCGGAGTTGAACGAGAAATAAACGTTACATCGTAACGGAATTCGTGCGACAGAGAGTACATTTAACACGGTGACTCGCGCGAAAACGAGCACGAGAATTACAATAGTCGACGAAAGTCGGGAAAATACAAGCGGGACCTATCTCGCCGCTCAGTCACTCTCGGGAGAAAATGCGGCCGCGCGTTTGCGCCAGCAATGTAATTAAAATGTCAACGAGCCGCGGCAAGGAGTCAGCGCGGCCGTTAATGTACACGCTGTATATATACATCGTGCACACCGGCGAGCTGCTTTTACAGTTTATTTCCTTAAGTCGACGGCGGGCGCCAACGAGCGTCGGGATCCGTGCCAGGGAGCGTCGAAAAGAAAACCGACCGCGTGAAATTCTCGGAGCAACGTTTACTCGAGCACGTCGTTTCTCGATGCATCGCGAGTCGCGGCTGATATCGCGCGAGGATGTCCCGACATGCCGAGAAACCGCACGGAATCGCCCGATATTCGCACCGGCGGTGCGATTTTTCCAACGGATCGTGGCAAGAATCGCGGCATCCCCTTTCCATTTTAACGATATTCGCGTCAAAAATTTCGCGCCAAGAGTTACGATTCGCGAAAATAACATTTTTCCAACCGTGAGATACGAAGAAGGCACTTTTATATTGTACGAAAGAAATAAAATATTTTTCTGGAATTAGAGACGAATGATGAAGAATTATATACAAGGTGGGCCTAAACGTTCCGGTCAGACTTTGACATTTTATAGAAAATGTAATTCTGAATATAAAGTTTTTTATAAACATGAGCAAAACAGGTCACTACTTGCTGTTTTTATTTATTTTTTTATTATTACAGTGCTATTTTAGTTAAAAAAAAATTATTTTACTTTTACGAAAGAAGATTTTTATTTTTTATTTTTATTGATTTTTTTCCAAGAAATTTATTAAGTTTTATTTTCTTTTTATTTCATATTCTTTTCACTTTCCACTCTTCCTTTCATCTTCCTATAGTTTAAACAATACAGAAAAGTAAAATTTTTTTTAGTGGAAATAACAAGCAAGATAAACATTAAAAATTTGCTAAAACCATAACATAAATGAAGAGTATTTTTAAAAAGCTCTACCGTTAAGCCGAAAAAACACTTTTCTTCAGATATTTTTAGTCACTAATTTTTGAAGGAAGCATTTTTTCGATCCATGTTTATCGGAAACTTCTTCAGAATTAAATTTCCTATAAAATTTCAAAGTATGGCGGGAACCCACTCTTGGGACCCACCCTGTAGAATTACAGGGGTTTTAATTTTCCATCGCGGCGTAATGCGAGATTGCTTTAACATTTATTGCGGAGACAAAACACTTTTTGTCGCGTGCAATGCGCATGTTTTTCAAAGATTTATTCTCTTTCAAAAATTAACGCGACAAACATTTATGCGCTTTATAAACACACAAGTGGCGAAAACGAGAAGCTGAAAAGCTGAGACGTGGACCGCACGAGTATACGTCTGTTTGAGAGATCGTAGAATAATCGTCGAATGGCAGGAAGAAAAAAAAAAAAAAAAGTCGAAAACGCGCACACATGGTCGGAGGAGGTTCGGAAGAATGAAAAAAAGATGGAAGAGAGAATGTCTTTTTGAACGTGAGGTGGAGTTTTATACAGCGTTCTTATCTCCGTCCTTTAGTGCTGTCCGAAGGAAGAATTTTCTAAAAAGATTCTTGGTAGAAATTCACAAAGATAGTGTCTACTGATTTCCCAAGGGGAGTAATTCTTTTCTCTCACCTTCTCCTTTCCTCGAGAAGTCACTTCCTTCTCCTCCACGGATCTCTCGAAATTGAAAGGCAACTAGAATTATAATAGTCATTAAGACCAAGATTTCTTGAACGACGAGAGAACAAACCGATCTGTCTTTTGAGATCCGTCTTGGAAAAAGAACGATTTAACTTATTCGACCTCGCAAAAGCAACTTTAGTAAAATCAATCCTCGAACAATTCGACGATTCAAAAAGTTCTACAATTCCTATAGAAAATTATATTATATCGAGATCCGATTTTATGAAAAGCAAATTCTAAAGAAAAACGACCACGAGGTATTGGCAATATATTATATATAAATTGTTTTAATACTTAATTAATAATAAATGAATAAAATATTTTTAAATTCCCTTGGGATATTTTTCAAAATTTATAAAATTGCCAGCATAATTTCCAATCTAAATCCCGTCTGTCTCGTGGAATCGAGCGGATCGTTATTGTCAATTTTCCGCGCCGAATGACGTCACCGTCGCCGAAAGGACGGCTCGAGTGAACGATTCGTTAGATCGAAATTGAAGAATTCGGTAACGCCTCGTCGAGAGGCAATCTATAGCGACAGCTTGCGCTTATTTGTATGCAAAATACTAGTCGCTGGCACGGCCAACCGCTTCCTCATCCTCGGGGATTGTCAACGCCGAGGTCTGATGCTTGTCTCGGACAAGCGAAGCGAGCAACGTGTCCTCGCGAGTTCTTCCTCCCGTGCGAAGCCTCTGGGATAACTTCCGGACGACGCGGGTCATTGTTTCGCGCCGGAGAGAACTTGGCCGAGTCGAGTGGTGAACTATATATACGGGGAACCTTGTTGGGGAGATGAAAGTCAGAGAGCAACACAGCGGTCATGATTAAGAGCGAACAAAGGTGCGGCTCCAAATGGCTATCTCTGCCTGGCTTTTAATAAATCTGAACCACCCGGAGTCACGATTAAAAGGGGGCATTTCACTTCCTCCTTTTATCACACAAGTTATTATACGTTGTTATACGCACACATTTTTACGCGAATTTTTGAGGCAACCGCACACACGAATTAGAATATATAGTATAAATATTTTTTTCATACGTTATAATATATTTTTATATTACTGTACATGTGTATTAAAATTGTTATTAAAATATTTTATACGAGTGAAAACAATTGGTTAAACTGAAAATTAATAATTTACCTTGTTTTAACGACAGCCATTATTTTTCATAACAATTTGCATTTTGAAAGATAATTTTGATTAATAAACTTGACAAAATATAAAACATCGGGAAAATCAAATAGAAGGAAAAATGATTCCATTTTCGATGCAAATGTTAATTTAAAATCAAGGAAAAAATATTACGCAATCTCTGTGATTTATTACAAAAAATTCCTCGACTTTCCTCCAATCTTTCCGCGGAAAAATAATTAATTAAATTTCTTTCTTTTTCCTTTTCCCCCAAAAAAGAACAATGAGATCAGCAGAAGAAAATGTTCCCGGCACACTCTGTGTTTCGAGTAAAACAATATCGTCTCGAAGCAGGGCAGAACTAAGTCAGGGGAGCAACAGTAAAAATCGTGTTCCCGAAAGCAGGAAGCGAAGGAAAGAACTTCGCGCGTTTACCCGATATAGCAAATGCATCGACCCGAGAGGGGTTTATCGCCCGTGGGAAATTCGCAGACCGGTCTACCGAAAAAATACCCACGATAAAACCGTAACCGGAAGGCAAAAGGAACAAGAGACTCGTCCTCCGCGAGTGGAGAGCGAGGTAAAAAGCCCGGTGCAGTTGCGAAAGACAATTACGTCTGTGGGGAGGGGGTGATGGGGGGAGGGCGGGAGGAGGAGAAGGAGAGCCGGGATATTTCGCCTTGCTTTCCGCGGCGCGCGTACGAGAGACGATTGAATATTTCAGCGAGGCCATTAAGAGTCGACACGGGCACGGGTTCAACGGGACTCTGAAATAAAGGGATCGTCGAATTAACAAGCGCCCCGGATCTCTGTGCCCGATATAGAATCCTCTGTATCTAGTTGAACGGAAGAGGAAAAACTGGGCGAAGTCGAGGCGCAAGTCGAAGAAAGCGGTTAATTCAATTCGTCCACGGGACAATGACAACTTACCGGGGGTAACGTGGGATCGCTTTCTCTCAAGGACATAGTAGCGAGTTTCACTGAGCGAGAAAGAGAAAGACAGAGAGAGAGAGAGAGAGAGAGAGAGAGAGAGAGAGAGACACTCGACTGACAATATGTCAGCTCGCAAAATGCAGGAAATATGGAAAATGTAGCGGAAAATAGAGGAAAGAATATAAAAATTCGAGAAATATTTGATTGTCGCATATAAAATGTCGGTTCTGTATCAATATTTTTCAGGTAATATATAAGAAAGCAAAATCAGTGATATTTTTTTTTTCCCGTAATGTATATTTTTCTGCGAATGAGAAATTATTTATTCGATATTTTCATTTTGAACAAGAATGGAGAATGTAGTTTTAAAAAAGTGGAAAATGATTAAATATCAAAGATATGTCCTCAGCTTCGTGTTCCAGAAAGATTTTATGTATACTCGTATGCATTTTTTCCCACGTTGACATGACTCTATTCCTTTCCCTCTTTTTATAAGAGAAAGATTTTATTTGCAAGTTATTTTTATATTATATCTCCGAGTTTAAAATCATAAAGTAATATTATTATAGGAATTATGTCATGTTACATTGATTGTAATTCAATATGTATTCAATCAATACCCAATTATATAATAATTGTATTGTACTTTAACGAGATATACAATATTTTATTATCATCTTTTTAATACCCTATATTTTAGTAATTGATTTGTTTTCGTGAGATTTGATAATATATTATGATACGAAGAAAGAAGACAGAAACGTATAAAGTGAAAATAAAAACGATAAGATTTTTCCAAGATATCGAAGATATTCTTTCAAGTATATAATTGATTCCAACTGATAATTGATTACAATTAATTGAATAGAATTCAGAGATCTTTATCATACTGAATTGGGTACTCGAGTCAAGTATTCTTAATTGTTACTAAACTTGAAAGGAATTCGAGTCGATGCGCGACACGCGCGTGGGAAACTAGCGGGGAAAATAGCGGGAAAACTCTCGTCGGTGCGAGCATTTATCGATTAACGATGCGCTTCTTATCACACCGCGGTTAGTTACATACCGTCGACGAACGTTTTTTTCACAGAATAGTTTAATATTCCGCTCTGTCGCGAAAGCTTCTCGCGGAAACGTTGAATATCTAAACGCGGCGCAGGATGACAGATGGGATGGATTAAAGCGCTGACAGATATAGCGATTTGAAATTAAAAATCCCCCGGCTTCTGGTTAACGCGCTAACGCGCTTTTTTTTTTTCAACAAACAAGAGAGGAAAAGCGGGACAGGCTGTCAAGAAGAATGGAAAATGCGGCGCAACGTTTTAGCGCGCCGCATGAATTAACAATCGAAAGTTTTCCCGAGAGGAGATTAAATCCGCAAATGCTAAAACGCGTAAAGTGTATTTACCACACGTGACCACGTGTGTCATTAATTTTTTCCAAATAAAGTACATTCTCATCTTCAAGCTCGACTTTTTTTTCAAAAACTTTGTATACTTTGTAAAACAAAACACGCTGGCAAATATATAGTTTTAACTTGAAAATTAAAAATCCTTTGCCTTTCCTCTCCCTTTCTCTCTTCACTTAACGTGTATAGGGGCTCTTTTTCCCCCCGGAAAAAAATAAAAAGAGAGAAAAAAAAAAAATAAGAACAGAGATGAAAAAGACTCTTTTGTCTGACGTGAAAAATAAAATATACGGCGCAAGCTCTAGCATATCGTGTGAATTAATAATCAAATGTCCCCAGGGAATTAATGTAGGCAGTACACCGTATACATCGAACACATATACCTGTATACTCGGTCACTCTATATACTTTTTCTCAAATATTTCATACAATGCACTTATATATATTAAACTATATATATATATATATATATATATATATATAAAATTATAAAATAAATATATTAATATTAAAAATAAATATTAATATTAATATTAATAAATTAATATTAATATTAAAAATAAATAAATATA
>JBCAUJ010000014.1:5358212-5378696 GCA_038406275.1 Cataglyphis albicans | reverse complement strand
CTATCGGAAATAAAAAATAATAATAAAACATAAAATAATATATATATCTGTGAATTTGATATAAATTATAATTTGAAAAATCACGAACATATAATTGTAATTTTAATTGTAAATTTTTCAATGTTCCAACTTTTAGAAAAAGCGAAGCTAGTCAAAGAGATTTTAATTCACTCGTCGCTGCTCCAGTGTCAAAAACTGAAAGAACGTATATTTCTCTCGACGACAATAATTATTTCAGTACATCCCCTTTTTCGGCGCTTTGCATCGTGCCGCGGCTCGGCAATTACAGAATTAAAATTCAAAGCGCGAAACAGCCGAGAAAGTCGAAAGCTACTGCGTTTGTCCGCAATCATCTTCGCCTCATCTATACGCCTCGAGATATCTATTATCCCATTTAAAAATTAGCATCGGAGGGGAAAAAGTCAACTTTTCTGTTCGTCGTGGCTTGTCTCGGCTGCGCCGTACTTTCGTGAATGCCGAGTACGTTTTCCCGAGAGAAGAGTCATCAAAGAGAGAGAAAGAGAAAGAGAAAGAGAAAGAGAGAGAGAGAGAGAGAGAGAGAGAGAGAGAGAGAGAGAGAGAGAAGAGAAGAGGAGAGCTTTGAAGGGCACGTACGTAAATCGGAGGATGGCACCGCCCCACTCGCGAATTCCGTTTCATCTCGTTAATGCACTTTGCCAGAGTTCGGGGACGAAGTTACAACAGCGTTGGCGTTTCGTCCGCCGATCGAGATGCTTGTATTGAGAGGAGAGGAAGAGAGAAATAGAGAGAGAGAGAGAGAGAGAGAGAGAGAGAGAGAGAGAGAGAGAAAGAGAGAGAGAGAGAGGAAGAGGGAGAGAAGGAGAGAGAAAGAGAGAGAGAGAGGAATAGGGAGAGGGGGAGAGAGAGAGAGGAATAGGGAGAGGGGGAGAGAGAGGAGAGAGAGAGGAGAGAGAGAGAGAGGAGAGAGAGGAGAGAGAGAGAGAGGAGAGAGAGAGATGTAGGCAAGCTCACCACGTATCTTCATTAATATTCGTTTGAATTGGGAATTTCACGCGCGCACTTGGACATGTGGCAATGCAACATGCATTTTCGTGGACTTACTTGTCGGTTGCACTATCCGCTTATACTATATCTTATACTAGCAGTATATTTTGTTTACCATGGAAAATAAAAAAAAAATGGATGATGGCAGAATTTAATATCCAGGATATAAAACTGAAATCATGCATCTGTTTTGCCGCGATTTGATTTTTCATTCCCGGTAACATTATATATTTAACCGAAACGAAATTGATGAGAAAACCAGTTTCCATTCGGTGAGAGAGGAAAATATCGCTGAACATTTTAAATAATGTACATTTCGTTTCCTCGGAAATTATCTGACAAATGTTGAGTAATAAATGACGTTTCTCATATGCATCACGGTTCAATGTTATTGTGTAAAAGCGAAAGATTGAATTCTATTGAGAAGTTGTCATAAAAGAACAGCTGAGTCGCAAGCAACGTTCGATAATCGAATACGTCGGAGATATTAAATTTTTCAATTTTCCATGACTTTCATGTATATCATCGTCAATGTATTCGCCATAGAAATGATCTCTCTCTCTCTCTCTCTCTCTAATGTTTATTATTAGAACAAAAAATGATTCTTTTTACGAAAAGACGAGGAAACAAAAATTTAATTATTTCAGTCGAGTTGTTGCTGTCATTCCGATTAAAACTTCCGATCCTTATTCGCGCGGCGCGTTTAAAGGGAGACTTCAATTCGAAAAATTGTCCGCGACGAAAGGACAAGTAATAAACAGAGAAGTCAAGGCGGGAGACACCGCGTCAGACATCGCGTGAGAGGGAAATAAAAAAAAAAAAAAAAAGAAAGAAAGAAAAGAAAAAGGGACGATGTAACCGAGTTATATTTTCCGCTTCCGTGAATGCACGCGTGGGAACGCGGGGGGGGGGGAAAACCTTTTTCCTTTCCGCTTGTGTTTCTTCTCTTTGCCCGGCGATGAGAATATTCAGAGCACGGAGGAAACAATAACTCGCGCGTTTTCACCGACTGTATTCTACTGAACTTCGGCCGGGCGCGATTAGGGGGAAAAAAAAAATTTATAAAGCGTACTTTCCTCCACAATTGACTCGATAAAAATACTGAAATACGGAATATTTTACGAAGAACTTTTTTTGTAATAGTATCTGAGAAGCCATTAGACACTCTTTCTTTGTGCGACAATAATTGTTATAACTATGATTTTTTTTTTCTACGTAATTTTTGAAGATAATAGGAAGTATTTTTCCGTCATGTATTTTATGAAATATTTTTTCCTCCCTCCCATATTTTTCCTCCTTTCACAATTATATATTTTTACACAACAATTATCTTCATTTATTTAATAATAATATAATAATAATTATTATTATTATTTTATAATATAATAATAATTTTTATTTAATAACTACATTTCTGTTTGACTCGCGACGATGTTTTATGCATGATGTGACGTAATGAGTGACATCAGACTTGAAATTGCATTACCGCCCGATAATCGTCCCAACTGTTCGGATTAAACTATAAAATCTCGTATTGCCGATTACCCGAAGACGAATCTCCTTCTACGAAGAAAGCAAAGTTTCCGGAAATATCGATCGATAAAACGACAAATGACGGATAGGCAAAACCGGTCTGAAATACCCCCGTGTTGATTCAGAAGGGAGGGAAAGGGGGGCGATGGCTAGGTTTACATTACGTCCACTTCCATTTCGATTGATTATTCCGAATCGGTTTGCCCAATATAGCCGATTTCTACCGCTTTACCGAGAGACCTTTATTGATCGCTCGCTCGCTTTCTCATTAGCGAACCGTCGTGTTACATTTCGCGGTAATCCACAAAGGGTCAAAGTAACTCATCAGATAGTTTAGCTTCCCCCTCCCCTCCTCCTCTATTTTACTCTAGAATATAGTGGAACGATATAAGGAATTCTATACACAATATCGATATATATATATATATATTTATATTTATTAATATATTATATTTATTATAAACATTTATATATATATATATATATATATATAAATGTTTATAATAAATATAAACACTTTGTGCACTTGTGACATTATTTGATAATCTCATGAAAAATGAATCAGATAGATAGATTTCTCGAAATAATATAATACGTGTTAGATACATTATAAAAATAATAATAATAATAAATAATAATATGTAATAATGCAAATAATAACAAATAATAAAATAATAATAAAAATATATATAATAAAAGTAATAATAAAAATATATACAACAAAAAATAATAAAAATAATAGCAAAAAATATACATAATAAAAATTATAATAAAAATATATATAATAATAACGCGGAATTTAAACTGCAAACGCATTTTTCTACTATATTGAATATTTCGGCAAGTTAAAAGCAACTGTACTCAAAGTTCGGCTCGTTATGTTACACGCTCGTTACTTCTCGACGAACGCTTACACTCTCGTATCTCGCGGAAGAAGGACGTGCGTGTGCGCGAAGCGAGAAGAAAGGGACGGTTGAGCTCTTTCGGAGAAAGCGTGGTCTATCAAAAAAAAAAAGAAAAAAAAAAAAAGATAGAGAGAGGTTGAAAAATAATCTCATTTCGGTGATCGTGACCGGGCTGTGTCAGGGAAGCATCCTCACGTCGACTGACGTTTATTCCCGGGGAAAAATATTTTTAGCCCTCGACAACAGACGACAACCCGTCTGCCCGTCATCATTACGCCGATTAATAACCCCATCTTCGCTACCCTTTCCTCTTTCTCTCTCTTTTTCTTACGCTCTTGCTGTCGAGGTCCATTTGTCTACCACGACTGTTGGAGCGGCCATATTTTTTCGCGTGCGACTAAGACAATTGGGAAGAAAACTAGAATTTTTGTAATTCTCAGGAAAGAGAAAATAGCAACGCCTGCATCACGGTTTTCTTATTAAACAGAGTATCTTTTTATTAAAATCACTTTATGAAATTATTTAATTTTCTCGTTCGTTATTGTATTAGTAGTATGTATTATTGAGAAATTTTTCCACCGTATAACAAAAAGTTTTTTTCGAAAATCATTTTTAAAGTTATTATTATAACGTCAAAATGAAAGCTTAATCGACAAAATAAAAAAAAAAATTACTTTTTCCTCCATTGTAAAATTCGGTAAATTTTTTTTTAGCTTGCCAAACTTTCAGTAGCAGGATTTGCAGAATTTTTCGTGTAAAAAATTCAAGAGTTTTGTCGTTTCAAATTATCGGGGGTAATCAAAAATTTATAAATCTTTTTATACAAATTTTAATTCTAAATCCGAGAGAAACTCGTGATTTTTAGTTTGAAAATTGCCTCGAGATTTTATGTTAAAAAATGACATTAAATTTCGTGAAAATACGCGCACACTTTTTATCAATTTCGATACATTGCCCTGCGTGTGTCTGGGGCTCGTAGTTAGAAAAATCCTCTACTGCAGTGAATTAAGGCGAGCGTTAAATAACGAGAGGAACAAACGGAAAACGGAAAGAAAACTCTCCTTTTCCTCTACCTCCTGCGCGGTCTTTCTAATCGCGTTAATGCAAGTTCAATGCTGAACGACAAGAAGTGTTTAGCTCGCCGCGAAAGGAACTCAATCGCTTTGATTTTTCACTCCAGGAAATTACACCGTCCCCTGCCACTGGGAGCTTTTCCGCTCGAAAAGCGAAGGAGAGAGAGAGAGAGAGAGAGAGAGAGAGAGAGAGAGAGAGAGAGAGAGAGAGAAAATGCGAGAAACTCGATTAGCCACGATAATTCCGCTCCGTTTCGACGCCGAATTGCCTTCCATTCGCCTTTAAAAAGACCTTCATTCGAACTTATCTTGCTATTATCATATCAGATAAGACACTATCTATCATCTCGCGTCAAATATACGTAATATATAGGATGTTCCTTCGGTATCAAAATCTCTATGCAATTCAAAATCTATTATTTCCTTGGCAATAATTAAATTTCGCGATCTTGTATCTCGTAACGCGCTTTAATTCCTTCCTTTTTTATCGCCATGAAAGATGGTATTATTAAAAGCTCCGTATCTCCTCGATCTCTCATTTGCCTCTCATTATTTCCTCGTGTATTTTCTTTGCTTTTCTTCACTTGCTCTTTTATTTCCGCCTTTCTAACCTTTCCTTCCTTCGTATTCTCTCTTCTCTTTATTTCCCCTTATTTCTTTCTTTTGTCACACCTTTTCCTTCCTGCTGTTTGTTCTTCCCTCTTCTTTTATTCCTCGGATTACTTTCGGCGCGCTTCAAAAGATTTTTATTTGAATATATTTTGCGCTCATATAAGTAATCCATCGTGCGCAAAGGGCAACCCTTTCACGATGCCATTCCCTGGTTGGGGATTCATGCATAATGCATTCACGCCAGCGGATGCTGGCTTACGCTACGGTAGATAGAGCGATATCATTGTTTGCGAATCATTGAATCGACCGAAAGCATTATCGTGTATAGCACAACAACGATTGTGTCTCGGGAGTGTACGAAAAATTTCGATTCGAGCCATAAGACATTGAATTCCGGGAAACTCATCGCAATTGCTGAATTAACGCACGTATCTTTCGAAAAATAATTCCAACTTTCAATCGAGGAATTTATATTTAATATTAAAAAAAATAAATAAAATTAATATTCGTTTGTTTGTAAGAAGCTTTGAAGCTACAGAATTATTTCTATGGTGATTTAGTTTTAAAAGACTGAGTCAAAACGTATCTCGCGATATGTGAGAAGATGGCGGGAAATTATTATCACATATTTTTGGATAAAATTTAACGATGTACGTTATACTCTCTAGATTTTAGGAATGAGAGCTCGTCGGAATAAGTAATTTTCCAACGTCGTGTAAGACCAAGCAGGCTTACCGAACTTATTTGCAAGCTAAACTTTGTTCCTCTTTCATGCACAGAGACAGAATTTCGCATCTCGTTGAATCGCTAATCAAACGGTATATAACTTCTGAATCTATTAAATTCTTCTGTAGAACAAATTTACAATACTTTATGGAAGACAATAAAAATGTTACCTTTTTTTACAAAAGAAAAAAAAAGAAAAAAAAAATATCGTGAGAGAGAAAATGAGAGTTGCATCTCTCGTGATAAAAACGCGATGACGATATCTATATAAATTATATGATATAATAAAAAAAAATTATATAATACTCGGATAAAAGAAAATCATCTTGTTATAATAAAAGCGCATTATGAAAGTCGATAAGATGAGAATACTTGTTAATGAATTTGCAGACTTTGCGATGACCGCTGCTATTATTTCGATATCCAATAAAGTATCTGTGAATTATCTATGCGCGGAACCGCGCGTGAAAATCCTTTAAGCAGCTTTAGGCGATTGGTTTGCCGCGGGATTTATATACGCTCCATCGGTATAGAAAATCAAACAAATTTCATGCCACATCATATTAGCGTAGATCTGCCTTTTACCTTCATTTCGAGAATTGAATAATTAATATCGAAATATTATTTATACCGTTCGTGCAGATAAAATCTTGGAGAATAAAATTGTTTAATCTCTCTAAAATAAATAAGCTCCTTTATTCAATTTTAATAAATAAATAAATAAATAAATATCCTTTAATTCTCGAAATTGAATTCGAGAATTTATTTCAAACTTCAACGTTCTTGAAAGAGACAAATTTTGCTCGACAAGTTCCCATGAAACGCTTCTTCGCAACATTTCCCAACATCTCTCTTTGATAACCAAAGGATAAATTTGCCGTGGATCAAAGAAAGTACTTGATTTCGGACACCCTGTATATTAGTGTATCCAATTTACTGGATAGAGAGGTAAAGAAATCTCCAGTTCCTTAAATCGCGGAATGCTCCTGTCCGACAGGGAACGATAAATCAGCTGGAAACTTTTTCCCGCGACGTAAGTTCTCGCGGCGGATAGTCTCGATTAATCAAAAGCAACACTTATCCGCGAGCTGCGACTTGCCATTAATATCATTCGGTTTAGCGTGACGTCAAAATACATTGATGCGCGATGCGCCAAGTTTGTTTGTTACGTGAAAAATGGCCAACCTCCCGACCGACAACTTGAGAAAAGTGGAAATTTGGTCAAACTACTTCGAGTTTTAAGATTAATCGCTCCAAAAAAGTGTCCCCCCCACACACACAAGTAAGCGATCTTTCATCTGATACTTTAATCAACTATAAATCTTACTCTCTTAAACTCCTCTAAATCTATATTTTTATATCTTTTATATATATTATATTCATATGAAAATTTTACATACATGTTATGTATTAATTATATAAATTAATTTTTTTTTTATTTATTTAATTTTTCTTTTTTTTTTCTCGTTAAAATTATGGGGACTTAAAACAATTTAAATATAAGCTCTTTAATTTTAAACAAATTTTTCTCCTTAATTTTGAGAATATCTTATTTATTTCGCTTGTTTTCAGTTATTTTTGTTTTCAAATTAAAAGGCATCAAGCAAAGCTTATTCGAACCTGAATAAAGAACGTATTATTATTTACTATTCAAAGCATAATTCATGACATTTATTCCAATCTCTTATCTAATCATAAAATTATCATCTTTCCATTTTTGTAGTTTTTGTCTTTCAAGAGATGAGAAAATTTTTTTCATAATAATCTTTTTCTCAATTATCGAAATTTCTCCTCCATCTTGATCAGAAACCGTAACGCATACATCGCGCCACTCGATAGGTCATTAAATCCTTTTACATCACATTAACCAGATACTATGAGAATGCTTAGCGTATTTTCTACGCTCTGAAAACTTGCGACGTGAAAATCTGCCGGTCTGACGCTAAAGATGGTTTTCTCCTTAAGAAAAAAATATCTCAGAGTAATCTTTGAGATATTTCTTCTTAAGAATTATTCAAGCGAGCGAATTTGAAACATCAAAAGAAGCTATTGTTGCGATTTTCAACGTTTAACTTTCTTTGAAAAGCAAAATCTGCGTAAAATCTTTTCGCGAGTAAAATGAATCACAGAATAAGCAGAAAATATTTTTCAATTCTCTCGATGCATTCATTCTCCAACTTCGCATAATTTTCCCAGCATTCTGTACGTCTAGAATATTTCTCCACGCACGCCCGTATGAAGTATCTTGTACCTTATCATTAATTGTAAAATTCTTCGATCGTATACTTCGATTAAATACCTTTCCAGGTGCGTAATAGTCTGTCCCAAATATAAATATCGAAATTTAAATTTCAAATTTAAACGCGAACTCACTAGCAGAGACGGAATGGCACGCGATAAAGTCCCGGGGAGGAACTTTCGTTGAGTTTTCGAGTCACGGGAGTGCGTTCGACAAGGAGGAGGAAGAATCTCGAAAGGGTTCGACTCAAGTTAATCGCGTCTCGGAGGAAAGCGCATTCCATTCTCGCGTATCGCGTATCTTCCGATCGAAATTTCGCAAACTTCGGCGCTGCGATAAAGACTATCGCAATTGCTACGCGCGAGCAGAATTGAAAAATGCCCCCGTTTCCAGTGTTCCCGCGATCAATACGCTCCTCCTACTCTGATCGTCGCTAAAATTCGATCTATCGAGCCGATTGAATCGTTGCGTTGCACAAAAGGATTTGTTTTAGGGATACTTTCTTCTCTCGTGAAAGTCTTTATATTTATTAATGTTAAAATATTTTTTTATACGTAACAATAATAATGAGAATTCTTTCTATTTTCTATTTTAATGAATTTTTTTTATTCGTCTCTTTTTTCAAATGATCAATTTAATTAATTAATTTAATTAATTAATTATATTAATAATATTATATTATAATTATAATATTATATTACATTATAATTATATATTTTTTATTTATATAATGAATTTTTTAAATCTCTTCTTACAAATGATCAATTTAATTAATATATTTAATTAATTATATTAATAATATATTAAAATATAATATTATAGTATTATATTATATTTTAATTATATTAATAATATTTAATTGATGTATTAATTAAAATATTTGCGCAAACTTTCAATCGGCGTCGTATATACTTAAAATTACTATTATCTAAATTAGTACATCTAGACATGTCTACGCGAAATTGTCGTTTATCGAGTGAAAAAAAAATACCGAAAAGAAACGAATACCGAGAGACCTACAATCACAATAGAAGCGGAAATCGCGCCTTGTTTCTCTCGGCGCATAGTTACACGTTCGTTAGGTCACATTCTATTCTCCCTTTCTTTTCACCTTCTTCATTCTTTTTATTCACGCGCTTCGTTCTGTTTTTTTTTTCGTTTTCTTTTTTTATTTTTTTTGTTTTTTTTTTTTTTTTTCGTTAGCATCGTGATAAATTAGCCGACGCTCCGTTAACGCACTCGTCTACCATTAATTTTTTTATTTACACGTCGGAATAAGCTCTCCTTTTTATTACGTCACATCGTACCCTCGAACTCTCCTATGGATCTCATCGATCACACCGCGTTATCCTCCCCGCTGCATCCATCTTGTTCTCGCTTGTTCCCAACTTGTCCCCGAACTTGTGCTCTCTCGTGGCATCGTGTTCTCCTCGACACCTGCAATCAACCGACCGATCCCTGTCTTACGAACTTTAGCGACTATCTCGAGCATCTCGAGAGCCTGAATTTGGAAAAAAAAACCGGGAAAAAAAAAACTTAATTCTTCAGGTGATCATCGATTGCTGGAAAAACTAAACCTAATTGTTAACATCGACGCGATCTCATCCCCAGTTACTACACACGATCATATTTTCATTCATCTTTAATTCCTCCATCCTTCGCTTCGACTCAATTCCATTTATGTCTTGTAATAAAAGCACGTTACTTTTGTATGATTTTCGATATTTCATGAATATGTTGTACGCATATGCTTGTGTGTTTGCACGGTTTCTATTTTTAAATGGCTACTGAAAAACAAACAATACGGTAATAAATGAATAACGGTATAAAATAAACAAACATATTTTTTTCTTTTCATCTGTCATAGATGTAATTTTTATAAATGTAGCTATTGTTCTTTTAATTTCAAGTGTGATTTCGTCATGTGTTTAAAAAAAAAAAAAAGAGGATTATTCAAGATTATAATGTAAAACGTATGCATTATAGAAAATTGGAATGATTTAAATTTTAAAACAAACTAAAATGCAAAATACATGAGCACCTTAAAAATAAATATATTAACCGAGTTGAAACAAAAATACGCATTCTTATTTAAGATTTTTATATGATATTGAAACATATTCAAGAACTATATGCATGACACATAGATGTACGCCTTTGAAAGGTTACGGGAAATGATGACAAAAGTTCTCGAGGAGAGACGAACAGCCGATGGTAGCTGAAAGGTGAAAAGAGGTGATACAACTGATGCTCGTATCTGGAGCAAGACTGCGAGTGAAGATGGAAAGCCCGTGACACGACACGCCTCTCATCGATCAGAGACAGCTCTCGCCCTGTCCAGGAAACGAATGAAATGGAGTACACGCGCGATAGTGCATAAAATATACCGGGTATCATCCGCGCGCGACGACCCGCGCACGCTCCCTCGAGTTTCGTCGAATATTCGGGCTTGTGTGCGTGCGTGCGCGTATCAATCTATCAATATATTATCGGTGTGTGCATCGACGTATATATACTGGAACGCCGCTCCGAAATATCGACACGCTCGTTCCCGCTTTGTTATCGTTGCGCTCCGTTATTGGCCGCGTTAGCGTCGACATTCTCCAAGAGCGGGCGCATTGTATTTAGACATAATTCGCCTCACGTCGAACAGAGCAATGATGGATTAAAGGAAACGCGGAAAAGAATGAAGGGTGAGGTAAAGTACAATGCGACGAGGTACTACTTCAATTCTTTTTTCACCTTTCAAGAGAGAAATATTTCGCTCTTGTAAAAAAAAAAAAAGGTAATATAAAAATCAATTTAATTATGCGCGTTTGGCGTTTAAAATTCATAATTTTTAGCATCAATTGCACGATGCGATAATGAGACGGTGCATTAATTTGAATTATAAATGAATTTCAATATTCTCTGCATTAAATTGATTAAATTATCAAGATATCATTCGTGTGTGTGTGTGTGTGTGTGTGTGTGAATCCAAGCATCGATGAAAATTAATTCGTGACATGGAATACATTCTAATAAATAATAACCGTTAATGCAGGTGCAAATACGCGGCAATAAGTAATTGAAAAATATCGACGCGATCGTTTTTATTTTTTAAAAAATTGCAAACTTTTTGCTCCGGAATTCTTTGCGGTGCATATCGAATCAGCGGATGCGGACACGTATATAATCAACGGGCATTCACAGAGAAACAGAGCCACATTTCCATCTGTTATTATTTTTTTTTTTTTTAATACAGATTAGAGATAGAAAGATTTTTTTTTCTTTTTTTTTTCCATAGAAATTCTTCGCACTTCGACATTTCAGGTCGCCAGCACACGAACGAGATCGAAAAACATCAGATCTATATATATATATATATATATGCGTAAAAATTTTTCGGTACATCGTTTACAAGCCAACCGTCACTCTCTCCTCTCTCGTCTACCGCATTCCCGTGTTGCAGATATTTGGCCCGTGGTTCCGTTCGTCGACTTTTTGAGGGCGGATTGCATCAGGGGGGGAGGGAGGCAGAAGAGGAAAAGGGGAGAGCAGGCAATGAGCAGGTATGCCGTACCACGACCAAACGTTATTACGTCCGGCACTTTATTCGCTCTATCGTTGCAGGCACAGACGTACACGAGCGATGGCATTCCGCCGAATTCCGCGGGTGCTTGAGCGATGTAATTTACTGCAGCTACGTAAGGGTAACGTATTTTGTGTATGTCGTGCGTGTCGCGTATGCATGTGCGATACGTGCGAGCGTGTGGCGTTTTTCTACTTTGATAAGAAGACTTCTACTTTGTGTTGACGTAGATTGCAATTTGGCGATGTGGCTTATAATTAGAAGACGCGCATCCGAAATGTCACCGTGCGCAAATTAGATCTAGTTTGATTACTGATTAATCTCTTTTTATATCCCCTTATTTAATTCTTAAATGCTCTGGAGCGTCTAAAATTAAAATCGATGTGAAACTTTCTCTTACAAAATTGTATCCCTCGCTTATTTTTAGAAGACAAAAATATTTTTGTATTATTAGCTCTCTAATAAAAATAATATAAAGATCGCAATAATTTATTCATCATTTATAATTTAAGCAGAAGGGAACAATTGTAAAAAGAAGAAATTAATTAATCGCGATATCTATACATATTTTGGAGTTAATATCTCAGAATGTAATGGGGGGACAGATATTTTAAATTTTGAATACATCCTTCAATTGACAATTTTTAATGTCCAAGATATATTTTAATTTCACCAAACAATGATATTTGAATTCCATTTCCAGAATTGTCTACAAGCGTGATCTTTTATTTTCAAAAACATATTAAAATATCGTGAAATTAGCGTACACTTTCTTGATCGACGCTTAATAAATCGCATCCCTTGAGAGAAACTTCGCGTTAAAGTAGGAAAATTTGAAGCTGCCAGCGGCGTGCTGTATTTTCGGCGAGCATCTATTTGTTCGTCATACGTCTCATTTGGGGCACATGTGTGTACTTCCGGCGAATCTCGTCGCGCCGGCACGTGTATCCGTGTTGTGACATACGACCAGCTCCCGCTCAAAGGATGAAACATAATCGTACGTATCGTGTGTGTGGCCGTATATACGTAGCTGCAATCTCGTTACGCGACTAAAACGTCTCTATCCCGTTGGCGACATTCGAAGGGGTAGCGGCCCAGCGACCAAAAGCAATTTCGCTTAAACCCCCTCACTCTCTCTCTCTCTCTCTTTCTCCCTGTTGCGGAGCTGTTGAAGGCGCTGTACCTTTTCCTTTCCAGCTTTCAAGCCTCCTCACATTTTCGCAAAACCATTCTCGTGGCCCAAAATAGCGCCCGCTGCTCGCTAAAGGCCAATGCACCGCGAGCCGGAGAGATAAGAAAATTCAATTGCATCGCTCAATGTCAAAAGAGACCAATCCCGAAAGGATCTGTGTGGCGCGTTCTTTCCTTCTTTCGATAAAATTCCATCCACCGAGTCCTTGTATATCGAGAGTCTCACAGTTTTGTAAAATGCTCTTAAAGTTAAACGTTTTCCGATAATCGCGTGTTCATCGCATCTCGCATTAAAGTTATATGATTTTTTTTCTACAAAAGTGTACTTCGGCTTCTTTGTAGAATTCTTGTAATTTTTTTTTTTTTTTTTTTTTTTAAGTTACAACAAAATTTCAAAAGCTAGAAAAACTGTAAGAAATAACGATAACTACCTCCTACGATCTTAAACTATTTTTTATATAAATACAATCACGCGAATTTATGTAAATATAAATTTTATGTAACATATAATATGTAATCAATAAATTATAATCTATATTTTATATAAACTAAGACAAAGTTTAACGTATGATTAATTTAATAAATAATCCCGTAATTTCTACTTAACGTAGATAAATTATTTCTTATAGTTTCGTGCAATTTTCTCCTTCTAATCGATGTGGATTGAACAAGATTAAGAAACGATTATGTGCGATAAAGAGCAATTTGAAGTTAATGTACCTTCAATGATACAACCTATAAAATAATCGAGCCTTCACATTATCGAACACGACATGTCCTCACCCGTGTTAAAGATATCTAAAATCCTAATAATTAATGTTTGACATTTCATAGATTGAATTTAATATCAATAACATTTTCAGGATGACGAAAAAATTCTTTCATCATAATATTAATATAAAAAAAAAATCCTTTAAATTTTTTCATTATTTAAATTTAATTAAAAATCCAAATTTTTTTGCTATTCCCATCACTATAGAGAAATTAATTATGTATCGTTTATTAAGAAAGATTAAAGATTAAAGATCTACTGTTCCATTCGTGAATTTCAATTTTGCTGGCATTCGCTTTGCCGAGCATGAAAATTATATAATTTTAGTAAGAAAATACCGTGTGGTAAATTTCAATTTGCTCGTCAAAGAAAATCTTGTCGGCGTACGCCGGCAGGTATGAATCAAATTTAACGTGACAATCCGGCGAAATTGTTCCGCATTATCCAACACTTACTGACTATTACAGACATTTCCTTAAGCGCTTAATAATAGTAACCGGCGCCTACGATGTTTCACGCACCCTAAGATAGGATTATCACGAGCGTGCATTTATATTCGCGTGGGCAGGTAATTAGCGCGATAATAACCGTCGGAAGCTGTAGGTACGCCGAGCGGTGCATTTAATTCGTATGTTAAACCGGATGAAACGAAATCTTCATATATTTTGTGGTTGATAAAGATGTCATTACGCTGAGATTACGTTGAGAAAAGAAATATTACATCAACGGAAAAAAACCTGTCATTTCTGAGTTTGAAAAAAAATTGAAAATAAGTTAAATGTCCATGCGACACGTGAATGACATCGTGATGCAATATTGTATGCTATGAATAAAAATAAAAATATAAAACAAAAAAAATTATGATATATATATATATATAATGTTTAATAAATATACATAATTAAAAATATATTTTAAAAATATATTTAAGTAATTTAAGTAATTAAAATATATAGATGTAAAATTTTTCATATCAACTATTATAATATATAATATAAAATATCTCTCAATATCAAACAATACATTGTGCAATTTGTACGATCAAGTTTCGCGCGTTTTTTATAAATTTCGACGACGAGCGAAATTTCACAGAATTTCAATTACGCTCGCAAAGAAATCGATTTCTAATTTCCCCTTCGACCTGTCCCGCGTCATGCGGCACAATTTCGTAGACGGCTCGCGTGGCGAAAAAAAAAAAAAAAAAACGTGAGAAGGATATTTCCCGCGTTAACACTGGCTGGATGCCGCTTTTAAGTGGAATGTTTCGAAATTTCTCGCCGACGCGAGACGACGAAGGAAAAACGCATAGTTCGTGAAAAAGTTGAGAGGAAAAAAAAAAGGGAAAATTATAACGAGCGCGGATTCGCACGTCTGCACACACACACACACACACATACACATACACGTGTGCATGTGCGGGTGTTCTTTTTTTTTTTTTGTCGCGGCGGAAAAGGGTGCGGTAACGCTCTGGCGGTGTCATTTTTTTCCGGCCAACCGACGCGCGTTCTCCGCGCGTCTATTCTAACCGAGCCGTGTTCTATCTACGTGAAATATTTTCGAACGAGAAGGGAGCAATTAAAAAGAGAAAGAACGAACACGTAACGCGATACTATTGCATACACGCGACATCGCATACTTGACAACTCGAAATTATCGCGCTGAGTTGTTGTCGAGATATAGCGTCCATATATGTGTACGTGTGTATAGAATTTCGTGTAATTGTAAAACATTCACCCTCGAGCTTTCCCGTCAGATTTACAGCTTTTACAAGGTCGTTTAATCTTAAGGGTACAAGCACGCTTCTACCACGGGTGATCAACGACGCTTTAGTTGGTCACCTGTGACCACCTACCAACAATTGACTTTAATTCCTCCGATTCATCTGTTTCATTTCTTATTCATCTTAATCGTGCGACATGCACATTAGAGTATCTTCCATTATAAAAAGCTGCCGCATTTTGTATTTTAATATCAATTTTCTTCTTGTTTTGTGTATTAATATTTGTTTTTTTGATTTTTTAATTCATATGATTTATTTATTTATTCGTAGAATAAAGAATTTATTATTTTGTATTTTAATATTGATTTCTTTTTGTTTGCGTATTAATATTTGTTCTCTAATTTTGCGTTGATATTTGTTTCGCTTATACAAAAATACAAAAAAAAAAAAAAAAAAAAAAAAAAATAGAAAAATCACAGAGATGTCAAAAAATCGACAATTACCCTCGGTACAAAATAAATAAAAAAAAATGGTGAAACAAAAAATTTAAATACATAATTGTTTCAGACGAGTTTGACAACTGATAAGGTCCGTAGTTCCGAAACACCCTGTATATCTTGTCGGATGCACTGCTCGCCGTCTCGGATATTTCGCCGGTGAATCGATCGGACATTTTGACAACAGAGTAAGCTAATCGGCGAATTAGCGATATGACTCTGCGAGGAACGCCGGAGATGGGACAACCGGAGGATTCGAGTTATGCCGACGTTCGTACGACAGTAATGGTGCATGCAGCTGACGACGTTAATAGAAGGATTTCGGGATCGAGCATTTCTCTCTACCTCCGTCCGTCGGACTAATTAACCTCGTTATATCGCCGGTCCGACCGACAGGACACTATTCCTGTTCCCGATGTAACGGTCGTCGCACCTCCGTACAAACCAACGTACCCTCGCCGAGCAAGTTTAATTAATCTAATGACGGTCTCCGACGTCCTTGAGTGACCGATGTCACCCGACGTGCTACCGAGTATGCCGCTACAGCGTTATCCTTCGAGCGATACGAAGTCGATTTTTTTTTCTTGTCAAGGAAAATATCGATCGTCTAAAGTTAAACATTGGAAAAAAAAATGTGGAACGATATCTCTTCTCGTGCTTAATATTTTCGCGGAATAAAAAATCGATTCCAGAGAAACGGGTCGTTCAAAAATAAAAAAGGGTAAAAATGAGAAACATCATCACAATATCGTTGCAACTGACACGAGCTTCGTGAAATTTAGAGCTTGTTTGAAAAAATATACAGTTGGGATTAAATATCGTAAATGTTTTTATCCGGTTTTATAAATAAATATCGAGAAATGAAAACGCGAACTGGATTAAAAATTTAGCCCACAAGAGATCAGAGATCGCAGGTCATAGGTCAACGATAACTTTAGTTTCTCCGTGACGCGTGTCTGTTATCGAACGAATGTTTCCGTCATTGAGTGTCACAGCTGATCGATGAAGCTGATCGAAATACGAAATGCAGTTTACACAAAAATTGCATTCGTTCAATGCAATTGTGCTCGATAAACATTTCGAAAATTCGCGAGGATTTTATTTCCGTCGAGAAGAACGAGAGCCATATTTCTATATCATTTTTTATCAAAAAGATTAAGTATCAAACGAGGTAAAATATTTCGATCGCAAACAAACAGTCTACCAATATGTACAAAATAATTCGCTATTGAGATGAATTCTGACATAAGCTGCTACAAACAATTGATTCTACAAAATAATATTTATATTAATTAATATTTTTATTAAAATAAAGTTTATATTTTTATTATTTTATTAGAAAATTACCAAAGTATATGATATCGACAAATAGAAACCCGAGCGTTTCAAAGGCGTTAACGAAAGATTCACGAAACATATCGTCCGGACGGAGAAGGGAGTTAACCGGAAGTAACTCCGTCTCGATCGGCTGCCTCGTCATACTGTTCATTACTTATCGATCCGACCGACGAAATTGAATTTAGCAGGCGAGGGCGAGAAAAAAAGGATCGACGGGACATCGGGCAAGGAAAAAAAACAAATAAAATAAAATAAAAAGTGAGCGGGGGAAGAAAAGAGGAAGTGCTTCAAACTGTGTGCCAAGAGCAAAAGGTGGAAAGGAGGAAAGAATGCACCGGCGGTCAGGGTGGGCAGGGGAGAGGGGGGGGGAGGAGAAAATCGCGGAAGGACGGGTGAGGAAAGAACGGTGGTTGCGCGAAAACTCGGATATCACGCCGATCGAGAAGCGGAACGAGAGGAGCGAGGAACGAATCTAACCGTGCCCGCTCGCGGAATTTACCGCATTTTAGCGGCAGCGAGCGAGCTGAACCCTCTTCTAATACCATCGACACCGGGGATTCCAATTAGCCACTTTAGCCATTTCCCGACTCGCGAGATCGAATTCCATCTAGACTTTCGTCTCGACCTTCTTGGCAAGACGTCTCTTCGATTCCTCCAGGAGGGAAACTTTATATCCTCGATTACGTCGAACACACACACACACACACACACACACATATATATATATATATATATATATATATAAAATGCTTACCTAAAAGCTAGATAATGTTTCACTAATATTTTCAACTCGGACGATAGATAATTTTCATTGTTTTCATTATTCAAATGTCTTTTCTTTCAAACAAAAATATACAGGATGTTTCCAAATAAATGAAAATTTTTAGAGCATCATTCTTTGACGAAAAGTAAAGGTGGTCTTTTATATAAAAATACATTTCTATATTCCTTTCTGAGGAGTTACACTCCTTTAAAGGTAAAGAGGTGAAAATTAAATTCCTATTATTTATTTTTTTTTTTCAAATTTTGGAATATAGGAGTATATTTATATGAAAGACCTCTTAATTTTCGACAAAAGATCATCTCCTAAAATTTTTCACACTTATTTAGAAACACCTTGTATTCACGTTTTTTGAAATATCCCATTTTCTTTCGAAAAGAAATATGTCTCGTTTCTCGAAGTTACGTTTCTCGAAGATACCCTCAATTCCACAAACATTAGAGATATAACCGGCTTGAAAACACAAAATTAATGTAACTTTACGCAGTTAAACGCGCTAACAAACTTATGTAATTTAGCAGATATCAGATCCATGAACTTGTGAGCGAACCATCAATTTTGTAAGTCTGTCTCTCTCTCTCTCCCCCTCTCTCTCTCATTTTTCTTACAATAAATAAAGTTTAGAAGCTTTTTCAGAAAAGCGATTGCGCTCTGGAAACGACAAATCGAAAATCGAAATGACAAAACAATCTAGATAATTTTATCGAATATCCTTTTTCTCTTCGCATAAGCTTCACGAACTTTGTTATAGTCATCGTTGCATCGAATCCCTCTCGTTGACTTATTCTCTCTCTCTCTCTCTCTCTTTCAACGAAGATGAAATTCCAACCGATGAAATTTTCTCGATGATACGATTTCTCACGTACGTCGAAATGCAATCGTTACATGTCGCGTAAGATAATAACGAGAGTATCGACCATCCAATTCGCGTGTGTGTTGGCGCGATTCCTTTCTTCTCCCGTTAGTTTTTCTCGTCCAATACAGACTTCCCTCTACGACGATATTTCGTTTTCTCGTGCAATAACAAGGTGTTGCTGCATTTCTTTCGTCTCGTGTGTTCCCCCCTCTCTCTCTCTCTCTCTATTTTTTTTTTCCTATTTTCTCTACTACTTCTCTGTGTCCGTCCTCGACTTTCTCAACTCCGTCTTACGTGAGAATGCTCTCCGCTGTTTCGCGTCTTGTGTGTCTGTCTCTGCGAAAACGAGCTTCCCTTGTCGGCGAAAAAAAATCCATCTTCACCGTGACGCTAAAGAAACCCGCGACACGAGGTAATCCTTCATCGTATAATGTCACGGAAACTCGAATCGCGCGCGGCGTGATACGAGATGGGAAAAGAAGCACCGGGTAAAGTAATATGAATGAAATTGCGGGACGCGTGATTACGTAATTAACGTGACGTAATCGCATTTCGTATCTTAAATATGTACATCTTTTCTCCGAACGTAACGTATACGTTTTGAGATATGGATATCTTACATCTGAGTTATAGTTTCCTCCTTTTGCAATTTATATTTGTCCGTAAAATATATTGCAATACATGTTCACTGTTTTTCTTTCCAATTTATATAAACAAAATGTTTAAAATCTTACAAAAAGATTAATTCTGAATTTTTCTAAGCAATAAAAAAAGTCATTTTGTCATCACTAACAATAAGTAGCCAAAATATTGTTTTTTTTATCATTTTTCCAGTTTATATAAACAAAATGTCTATTAAAACCTTGAATAAAAATAAAATTAAATTTTTCTAAACAATAGATATTCTTATAAGTAATTTCTACTTATTCCAAACTCGATAGCAATCAAACTAAGAAATCCTTTTGTCAAAATAATTAAAACACAGATATAAATTTACAAAGAATGAATTATCGATTTATAAGGACGCTATTTCCTTTTTCTCGACATTGGCACGTCGCTCGATTACGCGGATTATTTATATCGGCAGTGATATGAATAAAATTCCCGCGACATCATATACGAACGTAAACCGCGCGTTGTTGACAGATGAATTTAGCATAGGACATCCCGGGGCGAGAGAGAGAGAGAGAGAGAGAGAGAGAGAGAGAGAGAGAGAGAGAGAGAGAGAAGGGATGCCTCTCTCGCGCGTATTGTCGAGCGCATACGTTGTTGCATCGCCCGTTCATTCGGGCTCGTTAACCATCGTTAGCAGGGCCGTCCGTACCCTTGTCGGCAAAGCCGGCGGTGCGGCGAGCCGCAAAAACCGCGAAACGCGCGCGACAAAACTGTCCCGGAACGAAAACCGCAGCCTTACCGGCAGCCTCCCACCCCCCCGTCTTCCTCCCTTCTTCCCCTCCGCGCTATCGCGGTCAGATATTTCGTAACGGCTGTAGTAATTGCGTTTAACGCTCGTAGGTTACTCAGAGAAAGCCGCGCACTTGCCTTTCGCTGATAGAAAGCGGAAAGGCTCCCCTCTCTCTCTCTCTCTCTCTCTCTCTCTCTCTCTCTCTCTCTCTCTCTCTCTCTCTCTCTCTCTCTCTCTCT
>JBCAUJ010000014.1:5336082-5358112 GCA_038406275.1 Cataglyphis albicans | reverse complement strand
CTCTCTCTCTCTCTCTCTCTCTCTCTCTCTCTCTCTCTCTCTCTCTCTCTCTCTCTCTCTCTCTTTCTCTTTCTCTCGTATAACGAGGGTAATTTGAAAGAGAAGACTTATTAATGCGCGGTACGAGATGTTACAAAGTTAAACGATCAAATTTGATCAGCATGCTTTACGAAATACAAGATCGCCCGCGATACAAGAGCGGAATTATTAAAAATATATATATTTTTTTTTTTTAATTTCCTGAATATCTCTTTATAAAAAATATTTATCTATTTAAAAAAGAATATTTAAGCATTTCAGTTCGAGTTGTCAAATTTTTCTTATACACCTGACAGATCTAAGGACGCGACAAGATAGTTATTTTGAGTAACAATAAGTGCCTCTTCCCCGCCGGCACACTCAACTTGGGGTGACGCCCGCCGTCCCCAAGTGCGGGTGGTGTCGTCTCGTTTGCAGCCGCGGAGGCTCGCAATCATTGTACCGCAAATTGCCCCGCAAACGTCGCGGGACGTCTCTGTAATCTCGCCGGGACACGGTCGTGTATACTCGTGTCTGTCGCGTTACGGTGAGAGAGGAGCGGGATCGTAAAGTACGCGACACACGAATACACACAGAGACGCGCAGAGATTTAGGAGAGAGAGAGAGAGAGAGAGAGAGAGAGAGAGAATCTCTTGTCGAACCCCGCCTACTGCGGTTTACTCGTTGATAGTTTTCAGTATAACGGATTATCCCGCTGTTAAATGATAACGACAAAGAGCGCTTGTTAAATTTAGCATCCCTCGACTCTATAATTTTCAATGTTAAAAATCATCATGTCGAAACGTCAAATTTTAATATGTCGCTCGAGTAAACTCTACTTTAACTTGAACAGCCGAGCAACGTCAATAACGCAAGTTTATATATGTATATGTATAACTCGAAGGAAAGTTTTATATAATTTCAAAGTTTATTAAAAAAAAAAAAGAAAAAACTATGAGCATCGCAATAAATATTTTTTTACGCCAGAGTGAGAAAGTATTAAATTATCCATAACGCAATTCTTAAGATTTTTAATATTTATAATATTTTTATAATATTTGTAATATAATATTAAAATATTATAAATATTATAAATATTGTAAAATATTATAAATATTATAAATATTGTAAAATATTATAAATATTATAAAATATCAATTATATATTACAAGTATTATATTACAGTATATTATAAATATTATTAATATTATAATATAATATTTATAATATATTATAATATTTTGCCATATTTATCGTAAATCATTATGTAAACAACTACTCGATTCTTTTTAACTTTCGCAAATAAACAAATATATTAATTACTTTATCTTTAGATTTTTATTTAGATTTATTTAGATTATCAGAATATCTTGGCATAACAATTCATTCATGTTGCTTGCCAAGAGTTTTGTGAAAATTCTCCACAAGTGTAGTTCACTAACTATAATCAGGTATTGTTTCCCGAGTATTTGGAGAATAGTCTCCAAGCGCTATGTACAGCTCGCCACGACATAGCATCCTGGAGGGTTAATATCACGAGGGTAGTTCATTATATCCCTATACATATACTCGACGAAAATCAGATTGGCGGCGGGGTCAGCAGGTACGGGGGATAGTAACGATGATCTCCTTTGTGTAATATTTGCCAGGCATCGCGCGGAATATCCGCGGTCGACGAGAATCCCGGAAACGATCTGGCGACGATCCAACCGGACCCCGGGATACGACCCTTCCTTGGGATGTGGTTCGATCCGCGTCATTATCGTTTCAAACCGCGACGACGACTTATCCGGAAATTCACATGATCCACACTCGACTCGACAGCGTGAAGAGAGAGCGAGAGAGAGAGAGAGAGAGAGAGAGAGAGAGAGAGAGAGAGAGAGAGAGGATTGACGGAAACTTCCTCTGATCCGTGAAATTTGCCCGAGATATTTTACCTCCGAATCACAGACTTTTCGAAGGAATCCTTCGGTTGGATTCTAGAAATTGCTTGGAATCGATGCTTTCCGACTGTCGAATCGTTACATGCAAGATGACAGATCCCGAAAGTCTCAGTTTTATGGAACGCTCTTATAAAAAAAAAAAGTTCTCCGATAATCAGATATTATATGTCAAAAACGACGTGACTCTTTTACGTATGCTCCTGTTTGCCATTTTTTATGTCATAGTAAATTCACGGAGACAGATGTGGCTCATATATTTAAATCATTTATAAAAAGATTTTTTAAAAATCCAAAAATATTATGTAATTTAAATCGAATAGGAGCAATTTTTTTCATAATAAATTATATTAGCACATGAGAAAATAAATATTCTAAAAACTAATAAAATAAAAAGTTAGAATATTGAAGCTATTTATAAAATTATTTTATTTCGTTAAAATTATTTATAAAATTATTTCGTTAAAATTTCATTAAAAAGTTACAGAATGCAAATACGAATTTAATATAGATATCATCAGTGTATATTATTTCAAAGCATAAAATTATATGAAAATATATAAAAAAAAAATATTACTGACAAAATGAAATATAGAAGATTTCATAGAGAATATATATTGTAGAGAATTACAATACTTTTTATTCGAGATAGAAATAGAACGAGATCGATTCACGGCAGAACATGGTTTTGTCAATCGAATCACAATAAAGAGATACGCTCCAACAATTCGCGCGGTAATCGAACGCGAGAAACAAATAAGCGAACGTGGTGGATAGATATTGGAACCGTGCAGGAGCAGGTTAACGATCGAGCATTACATCACGCATTCGGGTTCGAGTTTAAGGTCAAAGACTTTATTTGCTTCTCTCTCTCTTTCTCGCTCGGCCGACATAATGAGCGCTGTAGAACGTGCCAAGAGTGGTACCGCACCTAACAGCATAATGATCACAAGAGCATTATCTGAGGAACGAGATTTGCCGTAATCTCGATATCAATCTCGGCGCGGAATAATTTGGAATTTTTTCTCTAGCTCCCCCCCCCTCTCTCTCTCTCTCTCTCTCTCTCTTTCTCTCTCCCACGAAATCGCGGCGCGATAGACGATTCTCCGGATAGAATCCAATTATCTCTTGACTTTTTGTCCACGAGCGGCTTGTAGAGTCGGGCGAGACGAACGGTGCCAATTTTGCTGCCGCAAAAAAACACTTGGCTTGTCCACTCGCGAAATCCGATCAAATCTCAAACTAGCGCGAAATGTTACCTAAACTGCAGTTAATTGAATAGAATTAAAAAATTACGAATCATCCCTAAAGTTGCAGCCACATTACGATATTTCTAACATCACGCACGACAAATTTGTCGCGCGCAAAATCATGCGTCACATTTTTCTGTGACAAATCGCATTTTCTGTGACATGTGACAATCTCTTTTTTCACTTGGAATTGAATTAGTCGTATTCACAATTTCCTTGTAATTAACGAGCTCTATTTCGAATTATAAATATGCACTTTTATAGGAGAAAATACTTTCTATATTAAAAAAATATAAATTCTTATTTATTTATTTATAAATAAATAAAATATTTATATATTATTATTATTATTAAATTATATATTTATTATATATTATATATTTTTATAAATAAAATATTTATAAAAGTATAAAATATATAGATTTATAAAAATATATAATATATAATAAATATATAATTTAAAAAAAAACAAAATTATATTTTTATAACTAAATAAATAAATAAAATAATTTATATTTTTTTATTTATTTATAAATAAATTCTTTTCAGCATTCGCGTAATTTAGCAAGTTTTTCTCGTGCATGATGATCATTTTTCATTTGTCGCTCGTGAAATATATCCCGAAATCTCATCTCTCGTGACTTAAGACGTTCGAATAGCTGATTTACGAATTATTTCGCGCGCATGCTAATCTTCAAACAGCATAATATACGAAGACATTAATTTAGCCTGATGTAAAGTCGTGCCACAAATAAATGTATCTTGAAATAAAGGAGTGCAAACACGCGACATAAACACGAAGAGAGAAGTCACTAACTAACGGATTACAACTTGGCAATCGTGAAAATCTGTACCGACCACTGTGCACAGTCTGTGCAAGTCACCGAAAGTTACGATGAAATTTTAATCAGGTCAAGCGAATTTGCATGCAAAGTATTTCGCTGTCGCGGATATAAAATACCTGTGTGTCTGTTCGAATCTTGATATACATTTATCTTGAAAAAATTATTCTCTTATTTAATAACACACTAATCTAATATTTCTATCTGGATCTGTGGATGAAACATCTCTTGGATTAAAAATAATTTCTGAGAGAATCTTGAAAAATAAATTACAAATGTATATATTTTATAATTTTCATTTTAAAATATTTCATATATATATATATATATATATATATATATATAAATTATAATAATAAATTATGAGACATATTTATTATGTGTTTATATTTATTTTTGATTATCTAATTAATTAATTTTTATTTTTGATTAATTAATATTGCCTCTCAACACATTGCCATAATAGTTTACTATAATTTGAAATGACACTTACGTCTTTTTCGCTCATAATTCACTCAGAAGAGTTAATATTCATACATCTGTATCCGACGTTAAAACTTCAAGAGGCATTAATTTGTCATACTCTACATATTTCTGTTTACACATCCTATAACGGCAGTAAAATATTTATGGCAGTAAAATATTTACTGAAATATTTAAGGGCACTCGAAATATTTGTAACTGCATATCTTTTTTTTTTTTTTTTTTTTTTTGTAGCTATGCACTCTCTATGTATTATATATTTTTTCCGTCCAAATGTACCAAAAGTGAAATATTTTCGTGTCGTGGAATTCAAAAATGTCCCGCAACGCTGACAAAATTTCGCGCGAAACCTAAGTTAATTCAGACATTTATTTATTCGCTCCGCGTATCTCCGGAGACAAGGAGAATAAATCAGTTTTTCGCACACGACTACGTGGTACGTGAAGCAGTGCTGATTACGCGAATATAAGATGTCAAGAAATGTCAAGATATTTGCAAGAAAAAAAAAAAAAAAAAAAAAAACGCAGAAATGACAAGGACTTTCACTCGCTTTCTGTCTCATTCGCTGGCTAGTAATTTAACTAACTAATATTTTTTTATTATGTGATATATAATATACGTCCCTATAATACATAGCTATTCGCGTGCGTTTCTTCAAGTAACTGAATTAAGAGCGTCTCGCTCTCTTCTCCGGGAGCTCTCTCATTGACGTTTCCCTTTCATTACCATCGCAACGGTAACGAACGAGCGCGATACTTCTCTTCCTTTCTTATCTATAATCCGACACTCTGCGATGCAACTGAGAAACGGAGCGATATCCTCCCCGTCTCGTCTCGTCGTATCTCGCGTTTGCATAACATTAACGTTTAAGAGACCCGCTTCGGCGAATATACGATACCGTCTATCTTACTCGCGCGCCGCACAAGAAAGAAAATTCCGCGTCTGCCTCTCATATTGCGCCTTGATATCGTTTATGTTAACCTACCTTATGCATGATGTTTTCTGCGAGCAAAAATGCTGAAAGTGTTCTAAAGTAGATTCTTCGATGACATCAGTGTAATAGCGTATATGTTTTATATACGCCATTGTTTTTACGAGCTTATTCGTGAATTTATACAATAATATACGAAATTTGTAAGCGAAAAATGTAAACAGAGTAAATTTTTTTTTTTTTTTTTTTTCGTTAGAAAAAAATATTTATAAATCGATGGAAATTACATTTCCGCTTGCAATCAGCCGCCAAGAGAATGTATCCTTTCGATTTGACGGCGTAATTACGTAAACTATTGCGAACAGGATTTGCGCGACTTTTCACACATCATTGCTTTCATCTTGATTGCTTTTTCAATATAGATGTACGATTGGCTATTTTTATTTTTATATCGAAAAAATTATAAACAAAACTCTCCATTTGAAAATAGATACAAGAGGCAATTTATCAATATATTCGTGTTGCTAAAAAAAAAAATCTTTTCTCTTATTTAATAAAGAAATAGATTAGCCATAAGTTTATTGAAACAAAATATATATGTATATAGAAATAATAATAGAAATAAAAAAAAAAAAAACTAAAAAAATATTCGTCTCATATGTAGAGTTCAATTCATTGTCGCACAGGGAGATATATTTTACGAATAAAATTTTCAAGTGACAATTCCATTGCGCGGAATAGCGTCACTGTCATAAGTAATGCATAAATAACATTACATTCGTGTGACCATGAACACTTTCGAACGGAAATTAGTGGAGCGAAACTACGTCAGTGGAAACTGGTTTCGATGCGCAATTCGTGGCACGCGCGTCTTGTGCACGTAATCGAATTAAGTAACGAGAACGCAGTTACACGTTATTGCATTTCTGCTTTGCTGCTATTTCGACTATATACTCTAATGTCCTTTAAGAGTCGATGCGTAACTACCTAGATGGATTAACAATCGTGATCGCGTCAATCGAATATCGAATTAAACGTCAAAAGAAAGAAAATAAAAGCAGAATTATATATTTTGACATTTTTGCTGTAATCATACCACTAATATAAAATTTATAGACTATAAAATAAAGAGTAAGCTCTCCAAAGCTCCGAGATATGTAAATGTTACATGTAAACATAATGTTTAAAAAAAACGTAATATTTAAAAAAATTAATAACATTTAAAAAATTTGTTAATATGATAAATCCATGTTATAATAAAAAACAGTGACCCAATATGTTATATATCAACTAATTTTTTTTTTAAATAAGGATGACTATTTAAAATAACATTTATAAGATTTTCAAGAAATATTAAAAAGCGGAATCAAGAATTTAAATGAATTTAAAATAAGTTTTTCTTGGCAAAACTTTAATAGAAGACAATTTTTTCTCATAACTTTTTAATATTCAACATAAAATATCTTGAGCTAATTAAAACTTGAATTAAAATTCATTTAAAAAAAAAGCTAATATAGAAAATTATAGTTTATAATACATATTTATATATAAAATACGTTATTATATTATTATTAATTTTTGTATCAGTTAAAATTAATTTGTAAAAATTTATTAATATATTTTCAATTATTGATAATTTAAAATTTATCGACCGTTTAAAACGTTAGTCATTTAAATTTGTGAGATACTAAGATATTTTTTTTTTTTTTTTTCAAATGAAAAAAGCATGCCCAAATTGTGTACATTTGTGTAGATTAAATAAAATAAAAATAAAAAAAAAAATTCGCATTCGAGAATCGAGTTTTAATTGTAAACATGTATATAAGATAATATACAGGGCATTGAAAAAAAAAGAGAATTTGACATTTTTACAAATTTCTCGACTTTATGTCTGCTTCCACCTTTCAAGCAGCACAGAATTACAGCGTGGGCAGGGGAGAAAGATTTTCCACGACAAGCTCAAAAATAAATACGTCACGGTTTTTCCTCGTCTTGAATATTTCACGAGCCTCTCCGCATAACAAGCGGTACATTTAACGCGCGCGATCTATTAAATAGAGACGCGCCGTACATCGCGAACAGTTGGTTGACGATTCATTAACGAGCTTAATATGCTTTCCAAGAATTTTAGCGTAAAAAATGGGAACGAGAGAGAAGCCACGTCTCTCTCTCTCTCTCTCTCTCGCGTCGCGAATTATCGCGTCGTATCGTTCTATCGCGTGTCCATAACGCTGGATTTTTCATTTAAATTTCGACTGCGGGGAAAAATTAATTTTCGGCGTAAATTAATTAAATCTGACGGAATGAATAAAAAGGTAAATTTCGACGAATTTAATTACTTCGCCGAAATTAATTCAGCTCGCCTCTTACATCGTTAATTCACCATTTATAACGATGTTCCGGGTTTATGCGGGGCGCTATTCATTGTCGAAAATTCTAACGCGGTTTTTCCCCCGACAAAAGTGTCGAAAGTCGATTAGCTCGAAAGATTAATCTATTTTCACATCTCGTATATATATGCATGTACATCTCTATTCTAGGACGAGGGCGAAACCGAGACGCGGTTTTTATGCGTCATTTACACCCCTTCCCGCAACTTTTTTTATTTAATTATACTGGGTGTTTCTGAAACGCGAGACCAATCTTGCTAGCATATTCAGTATAATTATTAAAATATAAAATAAAAAAATTCTGTAAAAATATATATAAATATAACGAACAAAAATAGTCACAAATTCTGGGAAAGGATCATAGATTTATTCACGAGAAGGAGAGTCAAACATTGGCGAGAAGGAGAAATAATATAGGGACATCTGTTATCGGGATAATACAGGAAACCGTCCGTATTTCAAGCATCAGTTTTCACATAACACACACACACACACACAAAGCATATAGTTACTAAAGACGCGCGTTATGTCTTACTTAGACAAGTGTTACGCTAAAGCTTTAAGTTCGCAATCCTCTTTCCAAATCACCCCCCCGTACACCCTCCTCCCCCCTCCCCTCATCCTCCCCTCATCCTCCCAATCTCGCAACTGACACAGCCGAGGTCATTTACCTCTCGTAAATTACGAGATACCGAGATTGCGCCCCGTGATTTACGTCACGTGCGTAAGGCAGGCAACGAGAGAGTTTAACTATCGGAAACAGAACTAGCGTGAATGATCGTTGGCGAATATATCGCGGCGCGCACACAGGATTCGGGGTTTACAAAGCCGGTGAAGCTTGCAGCTTGCACGCCGATCTCTTCCCCGCGTACGGAAACCCCGCGCGTTTTCGCATCATTGCATTTTAACGTCGGATCGATCTTTAATCGAGAGGGATTAATCCGCGCGGAAAACCGCGAAACGCGTATTTGCTGATAATGATGTTAATAATGTAATACCGCCGAAATACATTTCGAAATGATAAAGGTCTTTGACTAAACTAAAAAAAAAAAAAAAAAAAAAAACTAAAAAAAGTTTGTTTTCAAGAAAAAAAAAAAAATTTTTTTTTTTAATTTTAATATTTATCGCAAAGGACTTAATTTGCAACAACGCGCTCCTCATATAGGATGGGCCCAAACTTTCAGATTTTATAGAAAATTTAATTCTGAACAAAAAATTTCCGATAAATATGGGAAAATGCTTCCTTAAAAAGTTAGCGTTTCCCTAAAAAATTCTAAAATCCCGGTTATTTTATACATTTTTAATAAATATCAAGGAAAGTATGCGTTTTTTAACGAAAAGTATCGAAACAAAAATTGTAGAAAATTTAATTATCTTTCAAATAAAATCATACTTTCCCCGATATTTCTAAAAATATATAAAATAACTGTGATTTCAAAGATTTTTGGCCGCTTATTTTTTAAAGATCTTCCATCCATGATTATCGGAAACTTTTTGTTCGGAATTAAATTTCCTATAAAATTTCATGACCCGGCCGGAACGTTTGAACCCACCCTGTATTTACATATCGTTTAATATCTCTTGCGTGTATTTTTGGAAATCCCGTATGGATAATCAATAACAGGTGTAGCACTATCCGCCGGCTTACGTTCGGATAATGGGCGTCTCATTGTTCCGTCCGGATAAACCGGAAGCTCATAAGCTTGCCGTTATGTTCCTTTCATGAGTAAGATCTAGACAGGCCGGGTATCGGTAACGCGAATACCGCTACAGCGTTCCGGCGTAAGCAATGTTCGATCCGTCAACAAGCGAGTACAAAAGACGTTGTCCGCAACAAGTTACTCGACTACCTTCCCCTGATCGTTCGCGAGGGGTGGCTGCGCGGGTTTCACCTCGCCAAGATGAATGCGTGTATCGAATGAGGGATATCGAATCACACCGTATCGCATCGGTTCACAGAAGCGGCAGTCGCTAGCGCGACCACGTCGACGCGACGCCTTGATTTATGGGTGGGTGACGCCGCGCGATCCAACAGTGTCCCCGTGTTCAAACATCGGAAACAAGGGGACACTGTTGGATTTTCGCGTACATACGCGTTAACGATTCAAAATGGCGAGAGATTGTCTGGATTTAACTTTGGGCGCGCGCGCGTGATCCGGATATTACCTTGGAATATCCGCAAAGATTATTCAAACGACTAAGGACGACATTCCCACTCGTCGCTACACGGTTGGAAAATTTATTTGTTTTCTCGTTAAAAAAATATGCCGATTAAAAAAATATATAGTATATAATATAAAATAAATATGGAATTATATTAAATATAATTTTAAATATTATATTATTATTAAATATAAAATAAATATATAATATTAGATATATAATATTAAAATATGCAATATTAAATATATAATCAAATAATATTTTTAATATAATTAAATGTATAATTAAATATTTAACATATTTATTATAAGTTAAATTTGAACTAAATTTTCCAAGTGTGTGTCCAAAAAAATCCTCAAGTTAATTATGCGGCAAATGTGAAAATCTTTCAATAATAATTCTAATGCACTATATAAATTGAAAATTCTAGAGCATTTGTCTAAAAATTTAATTTAAACAATTATAACAATTATAATTCGCATCAAAATTCTATTTAAATTTTTCATTTATTTACGTCACATTTTTTAATAGATACATATATCTTTGAATGATTTACGCGTTTTTGTATATATAATTGCACCTGGCAAAAATTATTAATTGATGTAAATACAATTCTATCCCGAACTTTGACACAAAGTTTATAGATCGTCCAAAATGAGCTTTACGCGTTGTTTGAAATACAAAATTGCCCTATATTCCTATAATAATACATACATCACTTTGGATAATAATTACTCTAGTCATAGGGCAATATATCCCGCCTCGTTACAATTCAATTTTCAGATAACAGATCCTTCAAGCTCCGACAAGAGCAAATTACTTGAGGGATGTCAATGGATTTCATTTTAATATTACATTTTATACATTTCCCGCACGATTAAATTATATACAGCTCAATAATACATTCTCGTTATTTATTCTCATTATTTCGTATATATAATTTGACATTATCAGTAGTTCTACTTTAAGGTTATTGCATAGAACGAAACTATCCGTCGTAAATTTGAACAAGTAACGAGATTTTTTAACGATTATACTTATGGTTATATATATATATATATATATATATATACAGTATACATTTACCGTAAGGTACATATATAGTTTATCAATGGCTTATAAGACCGTAACGAAGTAAAGTGCCGAGAATAAAAAATAATTTTTACGGTCGCAATGAGCTTCTTATAGATGCGATACGCGTACAACAAGCATAAAGTAGTTAATTATTCTTATCGCGGAACACGAATGAAAAAATGGCAGCCAACAAAAGTTAAAAATTTCACGTCGTCACAAATTATTAGGATCGAATATGTCTTTCAAATTTCACTTTAAAGCCGATCTATAATATTCTACTCTATTTACAGCAGAAACTTGTCAAAAATCAAAATTCATGTCAAAATACGTGGCACGTAAAAATAACGAATTGATTTCCATTTTGAATTCTGTGACGAATTATCGTTTAAAATACGTTTGAAAAATACAAGAGCGATGTTAATGAGTTCTGTTTTTCAGTTACGTGCATCTTGTGTTTTTCCGGAAATTAAGTGGAAATTATTGAAGCAAAATCGACATTTCATATGTAGCTCGACATGATCAAGGTAACGATATTATAATGAAACGGATGATTATGCTGACGGAAACTGTAATTAAGAAAAAAAAAAAAAAAAAAAAAAAAAACCGCAGCTCGTTTCGCATAATATTCCAGATATTCCGATAAAGAGCAACTACGACTACAGATTAGCCGTAATCACATAGGATATTTGTAATAGTGGTTCTTTTAATACCAGACGTAACGCGGGCCATGAAGAAGTAAACGATAATTTCCGGTAAGCTTGCGGAAAACGACTCGGCGGTTTTCCGTTTGGATTATTTCATTCCCCTCCCCCCCCCCCCTCTCTCTCTCTCTCTCTCTCTCTCTCTCTCTCTGTTCTCGCGCTATTGTTTTTGCTCGCTAGTCCGTATAACGTTTATGATATTGACTTAGCATGACAGCACTGTTAACGGTATGCGCGTCGTATATTTATTTTTGCCCGCCGTTTCCAAAGCTTCACCGCGTCTTTCATACGGTACTGTGTTAGCTACGAGAAGCTCGGTTAATTTCGCGGCACCCCCTGAGAATAATTTGCGGCACTTTTCCTCGAAAGATATAAATGAGATTTGTTTCTCGTAAGAGAAGAGGTATATTTGCGGTATCTTCAATTTTGAATCCCGTGCTCTCTCAAGTTAGATCTTTATTTAATCTTCCAATTTTAAGCCAGTGTCTATTAATAAGATTAATTAATGACACGTGTAGTTTAATAAGCACGATTATTTGCGATTGTAACAATTTATAGGAATTTATTTGAATAAAAAAAGCAGAAAATAAATATATATACATCGGTTTATTTAGACACATTGTTTTAAGCAATAAATTAAATAATATTATAAATAAAAATAAATAATAAATTAATAATAAAATAAATAATAATAAATTAAATAAATTTTTGTATCACATATCTAAAAAAAATAAAAATGCAAGTTCTCGGAAACTATATGCTTCTTTAATTAAAAGTAATTCTTGTCTGTATATGTATCATTTCAATTTAAGGATTAATTACGTAGTGAGTAATAAATACTGCAAATTATCGATGATATATTATTATCCGCTAAAACAAAATTTAACACGCAGCTTCTAAAACTTCAATCATTACCTAGATTAGTTATCGATGATTCATCGATCGACAAACAGGACTTAACAAATGGAAACGTATACAAATATTTTATTTGCGACGTAATCGATTATTGCACGACATTGCGTATAACAATGCGTGAAATATTTTTGCTCTTCTGTATGTATCTGAAATGCCTGAAATATCTGTAAAATTAGTTACGATTTTAATGTAATTTCATGAAATAGCTCTATTTCCTCATCGGGCATTAGTCATATCACGAAATAGCTAAAATTTCTCTGCTACACTAATTAAACTTCGTTCACACAAAAGTATCCTAAAATTCTGTTTATTTATGATTTTAATTGTAATTATTTTAAATAAATTTGCAACCCATTTTTTTCTGGAAATAAAATTTCAGAGAAACATTTACCATACATATGCAATCTCTCGTAATGTTCAACATTAACAATTTAAATTAAATGCACCTGTAATTGTAATTAAATGTTGAAGGCAAACTTTGGGAGAGTAAAGTTCATTTAAATGAATAATAAAGTTTCGTTACATTTAATAACCTCGCCGCGCAAAAGCCAAGTTTTGTTCGCAACATTTTCGAGAGATCGTTTATATTTTAAAATATTTTATCAGACTGCTTGCGCGTTTTAATTAAAGCAAAAATTTATTTTTATTGATAAGAAATTTTATGATTTAAATGAATAAAGCTATTAAAATCTAGGCAATTTTCTACGATTCTTTCCTAATAATTGTAATTTTTACAATATTTAGAGCCTTTGATTCTCGCGTACTAAAAATCAACAAGAAATCAGTGTAACAAAATAGATAGACTCTCAGAATTGACCTGAACAAATATGATTCTATGTAAAATTTAAACTCAACTTTTAATAAAATAGTTATATTGTATGTCAGTAAGAAAAACTTTATAAAATAAGATTCAGAGACGAAAATAAGCAATGCAATATTTGTCTCTCATTATTTAATTTGACGCAGATTTAAATGGAATATTAATATCAAGCTTTAATTTGATAATTGAAGATCAAGGATTAATGTTTGAAAAAATAGTACACATATAATATCTTCATTATTTTCATAAAAAAAGCATTTTATTTATTTATTTATTTATTTATATTATATTATATTTTTTATTTATTTATATTTTATTTTTTATTTATTTATATTATATTATATTATATATTATATTATATTATATTATATTTATTTATATTATATTAAAAGTATATGTTATAAAAAAATATATATTTTATAATTATTTTTTATAGATATATGTGTAAATAATATTATTATCAATATTATTATTTTCATCAAACATGTATTTAAAAAAATATTATAAATAAATATAAAAGTATTTGCTCACGCTCTTTTTTATTGATTGTATTGTATAATTTATTTTGAAATTTACATGCAAAATAGTCTTATGATTAATCATTGCTAATAAGTCATATTTTATGCATTACATTCCCAAGATATACGTAAGAATTTGAAATTAACTCGCGTCGATTTCCAATGTTACGTGGCAGAAAAAATATTCAATTTAAAATATACTATATACTCTAATGTATATATTAAGCTAATTTATGTGCAAAATTGTTATTTGTGATTGTGTTATTTGTGATTGCTATTAATCATTTTTCGTAAATCTATATTATTTTTGTCCTTACGTTCCCAAGAAATTGCGCGCCTCACGATTCGTCCTTCGCGCAAGGACACGACGCCATCTGACGCTCGCTCTAAATTTCGAGTTCTCTTTCCCGTTTGAAAAAAAAGCGAATTCCTCGTGTGACGTAACGCGACGATTTTCTCGTCTCGACATTCAGCAAGCGCCAATTTTTCTTTTCTTCCAAACGGAACAAACGACGCTCGGATCTTACGCAAGAAACTTCTCGAGAAATGTATGTCGCCATTCAATAGGACGGATTCCGCGTTTCTATTCACGGCATGGTCATCGACGCATCAGGTGTCAGTCACCCCGAGTCGTGAGAACGTCGGATTTCGCGTGCGCGCGGCTACCATACGCACGATACGCACACACGATAGGTACGCATCATCCTCGTCAACGCGACACGAAAAAACAACGATCGTATGTCGCAATTCGTGTTATTACGCGAGCGCGTATAAATAAAACAATTCTATTACGGAATAAACGTGGGACTTTGTCGGGAAAAGTTCGATAGTTAAGTACTCGATATTTCTCTCTTAAAATAGTCGCTAAATCTCTTCGGTTGCAAATAAAAACAATGATCACCACTCACCGGTGTTGCGTTGACCGTGGCAATTCCACCCGTGACCCGTCGTCGAAATCGTCTTCGTTCGTCCCGCGCAGCCTTTCACTCTTTCGCAATCAACGATGAAGATGCGCCGATCCCCGGATTCCACGTCCTCTTGTATCTTTCTTCAATTCACACGCGACGCGACACGAACGCGAAGCACCGTGAGATACGCATGAGCGTACGCGGACACGCACGAACGCGAGAACTGAGAGACCAGGTACGGAAGATACCGCTCCGAGCGTTCCCATCGGTCAGCTGCGACTGACTGACTGGCCGTCCACGCCGGCATAAGCTGGAGAGGGGAGGGGGATTTACGCGCCGCCCTGCGACGCCGCACGGTAACGCGAATAGTACCGTCTACCGCCGACGGATGGCGCTGTATTGCACACGCGCGCGCTTGCAGTATTTTCCATTTTAAACACGACACTGAAATATGATATTTCGATCAAATTCTGATTAAATTGATCATATATACTAGAATCGTCCGTTATTTCCGATATTAGCCACTTAAATTTTTTTTATTAATTATTTGAATCTGTTTAATAATTATATATTTATATATATTAATAAGATTTATTGTCTTACATGTTATTGCTACAGCGAATAAAAAAATCTCAGGTGTGACATCTTCAGCCAAGAGTGATATTTAAATAATAAAGTTACTTTATTATTTAAATATCACTCCAACAAAATTGTCGCAAAAGTATAGTAATGTATTATAATTAATAAAAAAATAAACTATAATGATTCATTTATATGCACATCCATCAGACATCTCTCAGTATTCTAATTAGAAGTATAAATTTATTAAATTAGGAGATAATAATATATAAACATAATAAAAGTAAATTCAAGTGAATAATAATCGAAATATTTTTTGCAGTCCACAAAATAAAGTTTTTCACTTTTTGTCTCAACAAAAATTTGCACCTTTCATGCGTTTACTTGTGCATATGTATATCAATGTACATATATAGGGCATGCATTAAAAAATCTCACCTTTAGAGCAAAATTAAATTTGATCAATCAGAACCAAAGGTTTCTTTATGTAGGATTTTTTAAGGTTTCGCATTACAACTAAGATTGCGGACTCGGTTGCGATTGAGATTATGGAGATAGTTGTAAATTGACTAATCAGAACAAAGCAGCTTGCCGATTGGTCAATTAATACGCAACTGTCTACCAATCACAATAGAACCAACAACCCACAGTGTAATACGGCCTTTAGGGTGCCAAACTATCGATATTGACGTCGATGCTATAACTTTTGTTAGTTCAGTTTGTGTTCTATTTCATCCTATTGTTATTACGGTATCGCTCAACGTGGATATATGTCAATTTTTTGTTTGAGTATTTCGAAATGGAAAATCGTAAAATAATAACAGTAAGAAACTTTTCATTCTTCTACATTCTTTCTTATTGTATCTTAGAAAGAGTATCAGAATATTTGCGATTTTCTCTTCCGTTGATTTCGTCGCGCTTATTCGTGATTATTCATTTGCCGCGAAAATTGATTCTTCGATCGCGTTGCTGATTTTTTCAGCAACGCGTTTCTCATTGCAAAAATTCTGTAAAATATATTTCAAGCTTATATAAAAATAATTTATTTTGTGATGTGTGTTCATTATTTTATTATTTTGATTTTCAGAATGACGGGAAGAATCAATTTACGTAAATCAAATTATATTAATTTATTATAAATACAGGAAAATGTTGATTCTCAAAATGATGATAGATAACATATATGTGTAATCATTAATAATTCTTATTAATTTTTATCTCGCATATATGTACAAAAGTCTTGTTCAAATGATAAAAAGTTATTAGTTTGTGTTGTTGATTTAAAAGGAATTTTCTAATAATATAAATCATGAATAAATTATCAGAAACTTTTTAATTTATTATTATAAATATTAATCAGTTTACATCAGCATTAAGCAGCCAAATAATATTAAACTTGGTATTAAAGTTGCAACCTTTATTGTTATGTAATCCAGCAAATTAAATTTTTTTTTAATAATTATATATTTTTGATTATATTAATCTCTGAATCTTATTTTTTAGGGTACATGTTTAAAAATGTTATATTACATATATAATTACAAAAGAGAAGATAATATGTAAAGGATTTTCTGCTTTTAGTATGATGCAAGTATATGTATTTGGGATGTTAGAACTGGAAAATGCCTGGAGTATGAAAAGAAATATATATAAAATGTGTACCATGTATTCTTTTTTTGAAGATTGTTTTATTGTATCCAAAAATGTGATATTGACAGCTTATGTTTCACGATGTATTATAATCTAATTTATTGCCTTGGGACAATGTTTGAAAACATTGATAGATGATGACAATCCTACAGTATCATTTGTGAAATTCTCACCAAATGGAAAATATATCCTAATATCTATGATGGACAATACATTGAAATTGTGGAATTATGCTAAAGGGAAGTGCTTAAAAACATATAGAGGCCACAAGAATAAGAATTATTGCATCTTTGCAAATTTTTCTGTATCAAATAGAAAGGTTTGTATTGTAGGTTTCAGATATGTCAATACAGAGACAATATGTCGTAACAATTTATTCACTAATTTTTTATTCTTATATAGTGGATTGTGTCTGGCTCCGAAGATCACATGATGTACATTTGGAATCTGCAAAGAAACTTGTACAGAAGCTATAGGGACATACAGGTAAATATATGAATTTAAGAACAGTAAAAAGATGTTGCTATGTGCACAAATGAATTAAATACTCTTCAATTTTTTATATATTTTCAAAAACATATCTTTCTGTACTTAGATGTGGTTCTTAGCACAGCATGTCATCAACAGACAATATCATAGCTTCAGCCGCTCTTAAAAAGGACAAAACTATTAAATTGTGGAAAAGTGATACATAAGAACGATCTACATGTTTATTTCACCTGTTACTTATTTCTTGTACAATTCTTTATTTTTAGATTATAAGAAAATTATTACATTGTAAGGTAAAGGTCATAATATTTATTTCATGTATGAAAATGCTCAGGAAATAGTAAAATAAATAATATTTTATATTAGAATGGTATATTTTTTTTATCTAATTTATATTCCAAAATTAAATGACAGAGACGATAATCGAAATATCCGACATATCGATTATAACATTTGCGATAAAGTGTGGAAGGGGAAGGGATCTTATCCGAAAAGAATCTCAGGAGATTGTATTCCGAATTCTCTTCTTTCTTCCTCTTTCCCTTTATCGTCGCGCGTATCTGACTACCTGACTCTGATATCGCTCTTGTAATCCGTTATAAAATACGACATACGACACAAGTCGCATGTAAATACATATATACATCATATAAATATGTAGCAGAGCAATGTAAGGTTAAATGAGGTTAAGTGATATGTATTTTCATTGATCCAATTGTTTCGATGAAACAAAGTGGCTAACGCAAATATATCTTGATTTATAGCACGAAGCAAGTACAGGAATACATATTCAACCTATGAAAACATCATCGCGGGATATGACGTCGGCTTTCACATTATTTATAGAACAATAATTCATTTAGGTTAGTTTAGATTAAGATTTTAATATACACACGCACACATCATAAAAATTTCACTGCTTGCGTGTTAAAGTTGTACGAATATAAAAAAAAAAAAAAAATGGAAAGATGACAAAAATCGACGTGGGAGTAACTTGAGTTCAATATTGACATTTTTGTTCTAATATGAATGACAATCCGGGTATCTTGTGCTTCCGTCATTGTCCGAGAAAAAATGTATTTTGCAAGCGCGTTCCGATGATATGTCCAGCTTGCTCATCGCGAATACAAGATTTCATCGTAGATCCATTTCGTATCCCGTATCCGTTCGTGAACGCCACTCATTATCCAACCAGCATCGTCATTCGACCTTCATGCGGTAGTTTCCTCGACGATTACAACGTAACGGGTGACGATTTGCATGTCGGAATAGTTGATTCGGACGGAGGCATTGTTGAATTCGATAAAGCCGGACTGATAGCGAATGACGCCGACAGGTGGAACGATTGCATCGCCTTTCAGGTTGTATCGGTCGCCTGGACCGTTCGATGGGATGAAACACTGTCATTCATGTCAAAAGATGACAGATGGAAATCGATCAATTACGATGATATCAATATGAATTGCTTTGACTTTGTTTTGGAATTTCTCAATAATCTAGGATACGAGAATCTCAAGTTTGCGAGCAAGGTAGATCTATGCGAGCGATTGATACTATCGAAAATTCAAAATGCAATCAGGTATAATTCATTATATAGGGCCTTGAAACATCAGGAATATTTATTATTGGATCATCATTCTTGATATACGATATATTTTCCTCTGTCATTTCTCAATAAAATGTTATTTATAATTAATACAATAAATGTGCTTTTTATAAATATGTTTTTGTTAATTCTCTGTTGCATATATTTTGCAAAAGAAAATTTAACTGAAATTTTTTATAAGATGATAAAATTAAATTTGTAATCTGAAAACAGCATTTATTAATAATATGTATTTATAATTATAGTGTATATTATATAGTAAGATTTATTCAGCTTTATATAATTTGGAATAACTTGTAATTTTTAATTCATAAATGATAAAATATTAAATGAATATCTTTTGTATGATTCTGAAAGAGAGTTCAAGATGATAATAAAATGCTATAAAATTTAACATGGAAATTTAATCATTTCCATCTAAAAGTTATGTGATAAAATTGTAATAAATTATTTCAAATCATATACATACAGAGATTTAAGTCATTCACTACATATATATATATATATAACAAAAATTTTTAATATTTTTAATGTTACAATTTTTATAAAGGATAGAGATTTCAGATATTATATATAAAGATTCATACAACATATAATTCTTGTAGGATTTCATCATAGAAAATACCTAAAATTGATCAGTCTTTTATGCAAAAGAGGATTAGACAAATAGTGTAATATGAGAGAGAGAGAAAGAAATTTAATATCATTATTTTATTTCTGATATTTAAAGACACTTAATTTTTGCAGAAATTAGAATACAAATAGGAGGAACTTAATAACAAGAGGCGAAATGATTTCTACCAAAATTAGCACATCTTTGTTCAACACATGTTCCAAACAAAAGCGATTATTGAGAAGACTAATTACAAATGATAGTGAAAAGAAATTTGACGTGATCGTAGTTGGCGGCGGTCATGCTGGAACTGAAGCATGTGCTGCTGCTGTTAGAATGGGTGCAAAGACATTGTTAGTTACTCAGAAAAAAAGTACTATAGGTATGTATGCTTAAAGCTATTGGACAATAATTATTTTTTAATAAATTAATATTAAATAAATTGATACATTGCTTGTAGTTTAAATTCTCTATATTTAGAATTATATTATGAGGGATAAGTATTTCTAACTTTTGTATATTAAATTGTATGTTAAATTTGTATATTAAAATAACTGAGATAAATTGAATATATATTTTTGTTAACTTTCTCTTGTCTTTAGACTTTGTATTTTTTAGTATAATATCACTCAATATATTTGAATTTGATTATATTTACAGGGGTAATGTCGTGCAATCCATCATTTGGTGGAATCGGAAAAGGCCATTTGATGAGAGAAGTGGATGCTTTAGATGGGATATGTTGTCGAATATGTGATATTTCGGGGATTCACTACAAAGTTCTAAACAAATGCAAAGGACCGGCAGTATGGGGTCTCAGGGCTCAAATCGACAGAACATTATACAAGAAACATCTTCAGGCAGAACTTTTTAATATGCCTGGTTTACATATTTATGAATCTTCTGTAGAAGATTTGATTTTAGCAAATAATCCTCTGTCTTGCTGTGGAGTAATTCTCAGTATGTTTCAAACTTTATAATAAAAAGAAAGAAAGACATATTATACAAGAATTATACAAAAAAAATTTAATTTTAATTAAATTTTTATTTAAAATAATTCGATTTTATTGCATTTATTTAATGTTGTATATTAATATATACATCAATTTATTTCTCTAAAAATATTATACAAATTAAAAAATGTATATATTTTTATTATTAATATTAGTATTAATATTATTATTTAAAAATTATATTACTTCACAGGAGATGGAACAAAAATATTTGGTGATGCAGTAGTTATAACTACAGGAACTTTCTTGAAAGGCCAAATAAATATCGGATTGGAGAAGAGACCTGCAGGTAGATTGAATGATGAGCCCAGTATTGGTTTGGCAAACACACTGGATAGGCTTGGATTTCAAATAGGAAGATTGAAAACTGGTAAGAGAATTATATTCCATATATATATAGAATGTCTTTTCTTCTATTAATTGATGCAACATACAATCAATAATATATTCCTTATTTTGTACTCTCATTTGTATTTTAATAAAAATTATCATAACATTATAATTCTTTTAATTATAATGATATATTAATTGGATTATACATATTATTAGGGACACCACCAAGGTTAGAGAAAGATAGCATTGATTTCACCAAGTGTACGAAATTTCTGCCGGATGATTTTCCGGTACCGTTCTCATTTATGAATGATAATGTGTGGCTACCGCCCAAGGAACAAGTACTAACATATCTGACATATACAAATGAGAGAGTCGCAAAGATTATAAAGGATAATATGCATTGTAACTTACATGTCACGGAGGAGATATCAGGTCCACGATATTGCCCGAGCATAGAGAGTAAAGTTCTGCGATTCCAAACATCTAAGCATCAAATTTGGCTGGAACCGGAAGGTCTGGATTCTCCATTAATTTATCCAAGTGGATTGTCATGCACTTTGCCAGAAGAGAAACAAGTGGAACTCGTTAATTGCATTCCAGGATTGGAAAACGCTCGTTTAGGTATATTTAATTCTTTTAAATTTGAGTTTATTTTAAATATTAAATAGTTTGAAGATTATGCAGAATTCATTACATTCCATTATTTGTACATTCAGCATCTATTTGTTATTCAACGTTTTTGTTAATTAATTTTTACATCATTTTAAATAATTATTATTTATATTATTATA
>JBCAUJ010000014.1:5309857-5332748 GCA_038406275.1 Cataglyphis albicans | reverse complement strand
GGTCAGTATTCTGAGTGTTTTTATAATAATTATTTAAATGTTTTTATTCTTTGATTATACTATTAATCATGATGTTATTAATGGTCCGTGTTTCTGAATGATAGTGATTTCTTTTACCATTGCTGATTAATTATTAATTCCAATTTTGTTTTACAATTTTTGAGATATATAATTTATTAAAAAAGTAATAATGTGATTGCAGGAAAAGAATGACAACTTATAAGATGAAGAAATAAGACTTGTGTTTATCAATGATAAACCATTCTTAGTTATGCTGTTATTAATGGTCAGTATTCTGAGTGTTTTTATAATAATTATTTAAATGTTTTTATTCTTTGATTATACTATTAATCATGATGTTAATTATGGTCCGTGTTTCTGAATGATAGTGATTTCTTTTGCCATTGCTGATTAATTACAAATTTCCAATTGTTTTACAATTTTTGAGATATATAATTTATTGAAAAACAAATAATATGATTGCAGGAAAAGGATGACAACTTATAAGATGAAAAAATAAGACTTGTGTTCATCAACGATCAATTATTCTTAGTCATGCCCTTATTAATGGTCAGTATTCTGGTTGTTTTTATAATAATTATTTAAATGTTTTTATTCTCCGATTGTACTATTAATCATGATGTTATTAATGGTCCGTGTTTCTGAAAGATAGTGATTTCTTCTACCATTGCTGATTAATTATAAATTTTTATTTTGTTTTACATTTCTTGAGATATATAATTTATTGAAAAAGAAATAATGTGATTACAGGAAAAGGGTGATGACTTGTAAAATGAAGAAGAGATTGTACATCAACTTAATTTAATCTTTAATTCTGTAAAAAAAAAAAAAGGATAATTTATACACTTCCCAGCAAATGTATATTCATTCATATTAATCTACACATTTTAAAGCCTCTGAAAAATAAAGAATTTTTTAATCGGCGATTGAACAACGTGATATGTAAACCTTTGTTAATGTACAATAAAGATCAAATTGAATTTTGAAAGAATTTAATAATTCTAATCGTGTACGCGATTAAATTATTTAAGACTTATAATCGATTGAAGAGATACGTATCACAACGTTATATTCTTCATCCTAAGCGTAATTTACAGATTTTTTTATATGCAATATATTCATAAAATATAGAATGTTTCTAGCAAGAAATTCACATAAACATAATATCGTATGATTGGCTGCCAGATAAAGAAATTTTCGGGACTTTAAAAATTCTCTATTTGACATCAGATTACATGACATTGTGACTGATTTGTGTTTTCTTTTCTCTGTTTGGTCAATTTTTCTTGTTACTTTAGACACCAGTCGATATGAATATGGTCATTTGCAACATATTGAATAAGGGCCAATTTCACCACCTTCGGTTAGATTAACCGATGGCAGGATGGCAACTGAAATGGTAAGAATGCTTGGTTTTCATTCACTTCTATTTTCTGTTGCCACCCTGCTGATTTTAACCGTCGATTAACTTAACCGAAGGTGGTAAAATTGGCCTTAAGACGGTCTATATGAATCTTATTTTTACGTTACAAGTTTGGCAATACTGCTTGCAGACACGCGGATTTGCACGGCAGCGAACTGCGCAGACTCGGTTATTTGGTCCTCGTCTTCTCATACTCTCATACAAATTTGTAAGAGAATTTCTTGCAGGTAATAACGTAGTTTCAGGACAAATGTTTCGTTTGTTGCTGTTCTCCAAGTTTTCGTCGATAAACGGTTAGAAAAAAAAAAATGGTACCTCTCGGCCCATCGCCTGGGCATCAAACGTCCGTCAACAATTCTTCCACTGCGGCTGCTAGCGGGACAAAGAGCAACGCGATATTGGTAATTTGAATTTTAATAAACGAGAGAAACAAACAAGTACGTATATAGGTTAAAATAGGCAAGCAAGTGGTAAGCCGGTTTGATTAGATAAATCTAATATGCGAAGAAACGGTGATTTATATCTTTAAGGGAAATGGGAAATTTCATAATGTTGAATTTACATTTAAATTATGAATTTATTTTTAAACTTGTCACATTTCTTTGTAGCTTTTTGAACAAGCTTTTTTTGTAGCTCGCCTTTTCTCTTCTTTTTTCCCTTCTGTGATATAATCCTAATATATTGTATAATTCAACAATTTTTACTTTTTCTTATCTTAAGATAATTGTAAATTTTTTTCTATACCTGTTTGAATACTACGATAGACATAATCAAACTTTGACATCTGTGTTATGTTTGATTCTATTAATTTTCAATTCAATTAATAATTATTTAATAATGCAAATAATGCAAATGGATGGACAATATCAATCTTTGAATTTCTTTCTTTACAGAAACCGAATTATACGTTAAAGTATACTTTGGCTGGTCACACTAAGGCAGTTTCATCTGTAAAATTCAGTCCCAATGGAGAATGGTTAGCGAGTTCTGGTAAATAAGACTTTTTAGAAAACCAGTTGTAAACGTTACTTTGAAATACAGTAACAAGTATCAATTTTTAGCCGCTGATAAACTTATTAAAATCTGGGGATCTTATGATGGAAAGTTTGAAAAGACTATATCCGGTCACAAACTTGGTATTTCGGATGTTGCATGGTCTAGTGACAGTAGATTACTAGTATCAGCTTCTGACGATAAAACCTTAAAAATATGGGAATTGAGTTCTGTAAGTAATCTATTATATTAAAGTTTGTTTTAATGGAAATTGATAGCAAAATGAATGCAAATAGTATATTGAATTGAATTGAATTTTTTTTTTTTTTTTAAGTAAATTTATATCAATATTAAGCAATCAAATAACATTAAACTTGATATTAAAATTGCAAGCTTTATTGTTAAGTCCAGCAAATTAAAATTTTTTTTTAATAATTGTGTATTCTTTATTATATTAATCTCTGAATTTTATTTTTTAGGGTAAATGTTTAAAAACGTTAAAGGGCCACAGTAACTATGTTTTTTGTTGTAATTTTAACCCACAATCAAATCTCATAGTCTCTGGTTCTGTAAGTATTGAATATTATATATATTATATATATATAATTATAAAAGGGAAGATTATGTAGAGGATTTCCTGTTTTCAGTTTGATGAAAGTGTACGTATTTGGGATGTTAGAACTGGAAAATGCCTTAAAACCTTACCAGCACATTCAGATCCTGTAAGCGCAGTTCATTTTAATAGAGATGGTTCTCTCATAGTCTCGAGTAGCTATGATGGATTATGGTAAATTATACATAAAATTTCATAATCAAAATCTATAAAAATGAAATCTATGTAAAACGTGTACCATGTATTCTTTTTTTGAAGATTGTTTTATTGTATCCAAAAATGTGATATTGATTGAACTTATGTTTCATGATATAGTCGTATTTGGGATACTGCTTCAGGACAGTGTTTGAAAACACTGATAGATGATGACAATCCTCCAGTATCATTTGTCAAATTCTCACCAAATGGAAAATACATCCTTGCAGCTACATTAGACAATACATTGAAATTGTGGGATTATGCTAAAGGAAAGTGTTTAAAAACATATACAGGCCACAAGAACGAGAAATATTGTATCTTCGCGAATTTTTCTGTAACAGGTGGAAAGGTTCGTATTGTAGATTTCGTGTATGTCAATACAGAGATGATATGTCAAAACAACTTACTCACTAATTTGTTATTCTTATATAGTGGATTGTATCTGGCTCTGAAGATCACATGGTGTACATTTGGAATTTGCAGACAAAGGAGATTGTACAGAAGTTACAAGGACATACAGGTAAATATATGTAAATTTAAGAATAGTAAGAAAATACTGCTATGTGCATAAATGAATTAAATACTCTTGAATCTTTTATATTATACGATATATATTCTCAAAAACATATATTTTTCTATACTTTCAGATGTGGTACTTTGCACAACATGTCATCCAACGGACAATATCATAGCTTCGGCCGCTCTTGAAAATGACAAAACCATTAAATTGTGGAAAAGCGATACATAAGGACGATCTACACATTTATTTCACCTGTTACTTATTTCTTGTACAAATCTTTATTTTTAGATTGCAGGGATTATTACATTGTAAAGCATAGATCATAATATTCATTTCATGATTGTATAAAAATACTTAGGAAATAGTAAAGTAAATATTTTCTACTAAAATGGTATATTTTTTTATCATTCAATGATATTAAAATAGACTTTTATTTTAGAGTAAATTATATATAATTTCGAGATACGTTTTAGCATTTAGAACTATTATAAATAGTGTAGATACTTTCAGAGAAGTAGTTTTAGCTAATCCAAGTTGAATAATATTAGATTAATTCACATTTCATTCATTTGGTATATGTGTTTTATTCTTGTACAAAATTATATATTTATATAATAAAAATAGGCTGTAAATCAGTATTATTGATCGTATATATATATATATATATAACATACAATTTAAAAATTTCAACAGCATCAGGCGAAGATAATTTGATATATCTAGTATGTAATACATGTATATGGTAGGTACACAATTTGAAAATCATTACAAATCCAAAGTTCAAGTTTAAATGCAATAAATATATATCTAGCACATGTTAGGCAAAAGAGATATCAAAAATAGGAAAAATATTAATGATTAAATTTAAAAAAATTTTTTAAATTCAATTTTTTTAGAAATTCTCTTCTAAAATTTATAATAAATTGTAAAAAAATTAGGTCTCAAATTTAAAATTACTCTCTCTTAAATCGAATCTTTTTTTCTCACATATATATATTTAGAATCACAAATAGAATCGACAAATATTACTTTTTTTTAAATTGATATATGCATTGATATTGCATGTCTATATCGATTTTAACAACGTATTAAATATAATTATATAATATTTATAAAATCTAATAAACTTTACCTATCAGATGTATTCTATAATAAAAGATAAAGAAGAGATAAAATTGTAATAATAAATATTACATATATAATTTTATCCATGATTTTACAATTTGTTCTCTCAATTCATGTTAAAGTTTCTTCATTTAATATATATAAAGTATATAAAATTTGTATACATGATTTGTGTGTTCTTTTTAAATCATTGGTTAATAACTCTTGCAATGTTTTGCAATACTCTGCAACTAGAACATCACAGCCATGGTTGCCACTTTGCATACATACGGCCCAAAATATTAAAGTCTTTCGCTTGATCTAACAAACAATCCACCTGAAATATTATTGTTCATTAATATCGAGATGTAAAAAGAAAATTCAAAAGTTTTTGTATTTTAAATATAAATATTTCGATTTACATCAAAAGTGTAAAGAAAATATGATAATTTTTTATTTAGACTTCTATAATAGGGAAAAAAGCATATACATCGCTTTTAATGTTCTAATCAAATACACTTGCAAGTACTAAATTAAAATTACCTGTTCGGCAGGTGTCAAACAATCATTCTTTATATCTGCTCGTGTTTGTTTGACTCCATCATTGCCCATGACAATAGCATGATATCTTGTAAAATATTCATCATCATGCGCTTCTTTTAATTGCTCCAATGTAATAAGTGATGGATGGATTCCATTTAATTTCTTCGCTACTATTTCAATATTTCTCTTTGACGACCACGTGTCTACAAATTATACAATTTTATTGATATAATATAATATAATAATATATTTTGTGAACTTTTATATTTATCATATATATAAATATGTAAGTTAGAGAGAGAATATATTTTCTTTGCAAAATTCGTGAGGTTCTCATTTTGAACATTACCTGCGTCACCTTGTTCATTGCCATTCCTTGTCGCTATCTCGTCGTCGTTGATATTCGATGACCGATTTATAGGCTTATGAATGAAGATGTCCATGCAAGCGAGGATCGGGCCGCAGTCGTCGCGCAGAGCACGCATCACATGGGTCATGATTGTGGCTAGGAGATCGCGCTCCGTGAAGGGTAGCAGTAACTCGAGAATCTGCGGCGTCAGACGAAATGGTACAAGTTCTGGTACGGACGTGCGCAGACCGCCGCCGAAAGCATGACCGAAATCAATGCCAAGGCATCGTCCGGTGGTTACGCGCACCAGAGTGTTCTGCAGATGGCGATCACCGATGCCCGCGAGCCAATGAGCCGCGCACATCGTCGCGTAACTCGCGACGAAGTTACGTCGCAACGTCACAAAGCACTCTGGTGACGGACTAATGATATCGAAAGCGTCGCGCAGAGCCGTTCGCTTGGTCTCGCTGACGAAACGCTCCATCTGTTCCGTGACAGTTCGCCAGCTGTATCTAGATACGGCTTCCTTGTACTGATCGACGATTTGCTTCGAAAATGTCGCGCTCGCTATCCACGCCATATATCTGTTACAAATGCTCTCGCATTGATCGCTCTCTCTCTTCGACAGAGTGAAGCGTACCAAATCATCCAGGGATTTCGTATCCTCGATCCACTGTATGAGACCGAATGATTTCGATAATGGAATCACCTATAAGTTGAGATTATGTTATTGAAGTGTAAATGTTATTGAAGTAAGAGAATGTATGCTTAGTATTTAAATTAAAAACTTACTGTTAATAAATGTTAATGAACAAATAATAGTAATGAAATATTATATACACGCATTCTTCATATATTTATATATAAAAAAATATATACCTCATACGTGTCTATGGCCAAGCGTCTTTGTCTACAGCTTGCGTCATTGCGTAATGTCCTATTCATGGTGGCATACAATTGCTGGAGGCCACGGTCGATCGTCAGATCCTCACCGAATTTCACCAGAAACTTGTACTCCTTGCCATTGTCGCCCACCATACAGATGCGAATCGGTTTGCGCAGCGATTGCATGACCACCACGCGTGGCTCGAAACGCGCGATCCTCGTGTGATAACGCAATATTGGTTCCCTATCATCAATATATTGGCCGGGTACCTCGATATCGCCGCCCATAAACTGATGCAAAAACGGGCTGTAATCATTCAGTTTATTTTTGAGTCTATTCTCGCGGTTGGAAAGAGACTCAGTCAACGATTTTTTGAGTCTTTGTATTCCTTCTCGTGTGGCGTCGTGATTGTCAAGATTCAAGGCTCTTATCTCGCTTTCATATCTCGCAATTATCTGATAGATATTACCCGGATGAGGATTATTCTTTTCTGCTGCCCCTATCTTCGGATAAACCTTTCGTAGCAGCGACTCGATGGCTGTCGCCCCTCTTCCTTGCGATAGATCCCTCATCACTTCATTAAGATAATGCTTGAGATACAATTCCGGTTGCGCCACGTACTGTATCGCCCGCAAGAATTGTTCGTACTTCTCCGCTTTATCGTGCAAGAGTGAGCGTACTCGTTGAATGTTTCTTTCCTGCAGAATAGCGGGGTTTCTTTCAATAACCAGGTGATAGGTGTAGGCTACCGCATCGGGATAAGCCTCGGCGATTCTCTCGACGATCGATACAATCGCGCTTGCAATCGACGGTGTGCCCAGATGGGAGAACAGCAGATCCTGCCAACGTAGAAACAACCATGGCTGCAGTTCAGCGCACTCTCGAACGAACGTAGTACGTATCTCTTCGTTCTGTAACCATTCAGGTTTCAGCAAGCAGGGAAAATAGTGTGCCGCCTCGAGATAATCATAACGCATAGATCTCAGAGTGGATAATAGGAATTCGTGGAAAAGTTCATTGCTCTCCATATCGGTGGACGTCAATCTACCGTAACAATGACGGGCCAGAGCGCAATAATGCTCACCGATGTTAATGGCGGCGGTCCTTGTCGCATTCTCGCAGCAAGATCGCAGATTATTCAAGCTGTACTGCAGTAAATGCTCTCGAATGTTATTTAGATCAACGACGAGCGTCGATTCCGCGATTCCTATCTTCTGCAGAATTGCGGCGTTGCTCGCTAATGCGTTCGCGAATTCTGCGTTTTTCCTGCTTGAAAATTCGATCTTCGAAGCCAATGCACCGACGTGCTGCCTGATGGCGATATGCATGTTGGCGTCAAGCTCACCGCATTCGTTCAGTAATTGATGCGAGCATTTCCAGGAAGCGGTGTAATTGATCATTTTTGTGCGCGCGTCTGTTTCGATGTCGGCACACAGACACTTGATTCTAGCCTCGAGCCACGAAAGCTCTAACGGAAGCTTTAGATGAGGCTGACGGATGCTTTGTAAATGTTCGTTCATGTAATTCAGATGCCTCTCGGCAATGTATCGATGTTTCTGGTGCAACGCAGCATCGGCGATGCCGAGTCGAAGCTGAAAACGACTTCGATGCATCCGCTCTTTGATAATCGCACATTTCTCATTCTCGTCGTCATCCTCTTTCATATTGTTTTCAAATAACATTGAAAAATATGTTCGATAAGCAGTTAATTTATTCCACTGTATGAGATTGTCTTGAATGGTGGGTACTTTCGATGACCAAAAGTTCAATAACGCGTCCAGCCGATCTAGATAGTTCGCTTCATTCGCGCATCGAAGAACTTTGAGTGAAGTGTTGAGATCGTTTATGACTTGCAACTTTAACGATTCACGTATTCCTCGTTCGATGCAGAGAGGATTCAAACTGACCCATTGTTCTCCCATTTTGTCCAGAAGTTCGTTCAATAGATTAGTTGACTGTCGCTGCTGCTCTTCACCCATCAGCAAAAATATTATTAGATCTTTGCCTACCGTATGTTTAAGATACTTTAACTTATCTCGATCGTTCATCCATGATTGGATGACTAACAGATCATCGTCACTTGACGTCCAGTTTCCCTCCGCCAGCATGTGTACATAAGCATCGAAAACATATGGAATCATCCAATCGTTCCACGTGTCGTTCCAGACGCCATCCAGATTGTTGTCACTCGTGTGACTCTTCACAAGCTGATTGATAGCCGACCAATCGCACAAATTCTCAACGGCCTTAAGTAATCCTTGAAAGCAGTGCTCCCTCATCGACCGATTCTCGATTCGTTCGTAAGCGCTTGTGTAGACGTCTCTTGCTTGAATCCAATCGCCATTTACTTCCGCGAAAGCAGCTTGCTAAAAAGAGAATAAGAAATTTTTTTCTATGAAAGCTAACTGAAGTAGAGACTGTTCAAATTTACGATTTTATTTTCTGTTAGTTTATAAAACAAACCTATATATTTTTGTGTCAATCAAATATTATACTATCGAAAATTACCTGCATGTCATCGCCAAAGAATTGTCGCCCTCGGAAGATACTCAAAACAACATCAACATCATTCAGTGATTTATAGAGACATGCCAATTGCATCCATTTGTCGGTCTCATCGTTGTCGCATCTTCGCATTCTTTTGCTCGGCGTGGATGAGTCATCATCCCGCGGATCAGGTAACAAATTGCGTTCCAAGAGAAGAGCGCCAAGAACATCCAAGCGGCTCGTCTTGGAGATCTTCGCTATATCTAACGGATTACAGTCAGTGACATTTAATTGTAGTAATATTTCCAGAATAACGGCATTGAAGGAACTGTCTCTCTCGCTCGAATTTTGTAGAATTTTCTTTAAACTGTCCACGACGGCCTGACGAAAGTCATCGGATTTCTCTCTCTCGGTTATTTCTTTGATTAAGGAATAAAATAACGATACAGTCACATCTTTACAGATCAGCCGATCTAGTTTTATCAACTGTTGAAGCGGTGCAATCAAATTCGAATGAGATATTTCAATGTCGGGGAAATCTCCGATTCTATAATCTCTATAAATAAAAGCGAAAGAACAAAAAAATTAACATTTATTCGGAATTATTTGCGAAAAATTATATATATAACATATTAAAGACAAAGGTCTCATCTTACCTGTACAATTTTACGCTACTTCTCTGTCTAATACTTTCCTGCTTCATCATTTCTGCCCGTTGTACATTCTTTTGTATTTGCCTATGACGAATGATGTTTGTGATGTCCGATGAGTTTGCCAGAAGTCTAAACGGTCTCTTGCGCGTTGTGTTTTGAAATGATTGTCTCGATGAAGATGCTGTTATCGTTCGATCGAATTCGGTATCGAACGTCGCGTTCGTAATTTCATTGTTGTCGAGAAGAGTCGGCTCAAACTGCAAATCCTGCGTCGCACGAAGTCTCAGAGGAATGCCTGAGTATCGTGAGAAGCGCGAATAAGAATCTACAAGAGAGCCAAAATCGGTATCGTTTATCTGAGAAAAGGTGCCATAGCTCATTTGTGAGGCAAGCGAATCGACGAACATTGGAGCCATGCAACTTAGATTCCGCCTCCGCCAGGAAACGGCTACTTTATAGTTCTCAAAGGTACAATCACTATGCAACGGTGCATCGAATATGTTCTTGTTATAGTCTATCGATTTGGTTACCAACTGCAGCATCAATAGCGCTATGAAGGGCGCGAATGCGTTGTCTTCAGACATCGTTGTTTTTTGAAGTAACGAGTGCATAGAGAGAAGTCCTAGCAATCGATTCTTCGATTTCTCCGTGCTGAGTCTCGTCTCCTCCGTCCAAAACCGCAGTATTCTATCCTGCAGCTCCTGTGACGGATCCAATAAACCAGCCAACAGCTTCTCCACACTGACAGACAACAGGGTCTGAATCGCATCGTCCTTTGCAGTCATGTCTGCCGAATATTTCCTATAAACCTTCATAAGTATGTCGTAGACTAAATCCCGGTGTTCCGTGATTACGTCTTTAATGTACGGAATCGTCAGATTCACATAAAGCAACAGATCCGATGGTGAGAGGATCGTTACTAAATTACCGACGATTCCCAATGCTAACTTCTCACAAAACGATACTCTGTTTATCAATACTTCCTGGAGCTGCATGTGACGCAGATAATTCATAATCGTAGATTCGTCATCCGAGGGGCTGAGTCTCGTCATGAACAACGTGAATATCTCCAGACAGTAAGGTCTTTCGACATTTTTGGCCATTGCATTGAGTATCACATTGATGTAATCCACGGTAACCTCGGGATAAGTCCGGCAGAGAACAGCAATGCGTTTCACTTGTTTGCTTATTTGGTACAGCTGTATAGGACCGAGAATAGTCAAAATTTTCTCTCTTAGTTCGCGTTTCTTAATCTGTATCTCGACCTCATTGCGCTTATCCAAAGATTTCAAGTATAATCCGAGACATTCACTGCACTGCAAAGGCGTTTTGTCTATTTCGGGTGTCTTCCAATCGTGCAATGGTTTCAGCAAGAAGTCGATAATGTCGTCTTTCGCAACAATTTCTTCGGTCATACCATTGTCGAGGAGCACTAAGATGAGATATACTGCGGCCTTTGGCACGGATATCATTTTTCTGTTCAGCAAATCATTCGGCACCCGTAGATAGCAATGCCACTTCTCCACCATATTCTTTATTAGATTGAGATTATAATCATACACACGTCGTTCATTGTTAGATGTTTCTACCAATACTTTGTCGATGAGTTTCTCGAAAAGATTCTGAGCTTGTTTTCTGTCCTCCTCGTCATTCGGTACGGCCACATCATGCCAATCCATAAGTATTTCTATAATGTCCGTAATAATATAATTCAAATCGTTTTGTCCCAAATAATTAGTAATGGCTTCAACAATCGGTATCAACATAAACTTCGCGTAAGATTTGAACACATCATTCATGTTCCAGATAATTCTCAACCGGAATAGTATAATATTAGGTTTAGATTTATTCAGGCCATTGAGAAAGCGAGCCATTGCCTTGGGCAATTCTTTGCTCGAAACAAAGATTTCCCTGATACGTCGCAACAAGACGCATATATATGGCATGCATTCGTGCTTGTTGAAATCATCAATTTCAAGGGCGATGCTCGTTTGTCCACGCGGATCATTGAGATTTTTCGCCGAGACGGAATGATGAGAATTGAATGGTAGCGAGACGGATCTGTTAAAATCGTAGGCGTTGATGTCCTCGCACAGTGTGGACGCCGATAAATCGTAACTGTGAACGTACGCGTATCTGTGTTGTGGTCCATCTACATTGAAAGTCATGGATCTCATATTAATAGTAATTTCGCGAGTCTTAGGATATTCCTTAAAGGTCTGACCAAGCTGATAACGCTTATTGCAATCCACGATGTTTTCCCAGAGAAGAAATTTTGGTTTGGTCGAGTGATTTTCACTAAACGCTGAGATGTAATACCATTCCTCCTCTTTCAAGTTGATGATCGTCAGTTCGCAATTGTACGCGGAGCAATATAAGAGACGCATTAGCTCGTTGCATCCTGGTTGATCCACCCTTAGAGTTCGCGTTTTGTAAGCAAGTTTCAGCAAACTTTGAATGAATTCTTTGCCAATTTTAATATTTTGATGTAAAGCGTTTAGCGCAATCGTCGCATTCACGCCAGCTAACTTGTTCATATCTACCGTAGCAAACAAGATCGTTATCAATTGAAAGCATCCAATTTTTGACACGATGGTGTGTTTGGCATTTGTGTTGTCAGTGGTGGTGATTAGATCGGAAGCAAGTTCGTGCAAATCGCGAATGTTTTGCTCGAAGAAGCGCTGAATTGTGATCGCGTCACAAAATTTGAACATCGGCAAGAGAAAATTGCGCAGAATGTCGAGTCTTTCGAAGAAATAAAGGTCACGGTTCATAAACGTACTATATGTTATCTTCAATGACTGTAGAGCGTATTCGCTGGACGCTTCGCGATAATATTCACGTAGATGTTCCTCTATCTTCTCATCCTGGCACAGACGATCGCCAGTACCGGCTGCAAATCGTATTACGCATTCGAGCATAATTATTGATTTCGTTATCGAAAGCAGTGTTAGTAATGTTTCAAAACAGTCGATCACTTTCATGGCGTTCACGCTTGTTTCGGACAAATTCAAAAACAATTCTTGATTGTTGCTCTTTAAAGATAGCAAAATCCTTCGCAATTCAAGATTATCATTGCCATCATCAAATGTCGCGCCCGTCAGACAAATGAAAAATCTTTGCAAAATCTGCGTCTTATACTCGAGACTATTACTGCCAATCAACTGATCCAGAATCCATTGATAAATCTCGGGAAACGCGGAATCCCGCGTGATTTTCACAGGCTTCGAACTAAGACGCACTACAGTGCCATAAATATTCATCAGTCTCTCCTTACGACTATCATTGTTACAGACGGCATTCTTCAGACATGTAAAATGCCGCAAGATCACGTCCACTGTCGCGTCTATGTGAGCTTGAAATTCACGTTTGTGTTGTTTCAGATATAGCAGCAGATCTTCCAGCCATTTGAGCAAGAAGAACGGATTGTCGCGTGATAAATCGTCAAAGACGAGCGTAATTGCGGCGACGTGTGTCAACATAAACCCGAAAATAGTATCCTTAAACATGTTCAGAAAATATTCGCCGTAAATGATCTGCGCGGAATCTGTGCCAATAATCAGAGTATTGTTAGATATAAATTTCATCAGCGTTTCGGTTATCGAACGAGTATCTTCAGGTATCACCAAATTTGGTGCCTCGATTGTCGATGAGAATAACGAGAGTTGAAATTCCATCAGAGTTCTCAAATATTCAATCATCTGCGCGTTTAAATTACTACAAATCAATACGCCGATGCGTTTGTTCACTAGAAACTTGAAGATACGCTCGATCGTTTTCTCGCCTTGCGTGAAACTGCTCTTTTCTATCATCATTTGATCGAGCATATCGCATCGCTGTAGCAGAATCAGACCTTTAACGTGTTGTATCAGATTATCGCTGAAATTGTTTTGTGCGATATCCTTCAAATAAAGAAGTCTCGCAATGTGTTTCTGGCCAAAATTTAAAAGACAATTCTTAAAGGTGTTCGGCAAAGCATAAGTAAGCTGCGATTTCATAGCGTTTAATAAAATTTCCAAGACGTGTGGCAACTTGTCTGTCATCTCGATGTTCCTGATGTCGAAGCCAATCGTTCGGGGAGACATTATGCATTTGATCGTTAATGCAGACAAGGACTCGTCCCATAAGGAATTCGGTAGAACATTAACCTAAGAATGATAATTATAGAAGTTTATTATAGTTTGCTCGGCTAAGTTAAATGTATTAATTTATCGAAATTTAATAATTTATTTATTTGTGACAAATAATTATAGCTTACCCTAATTAATTTTATTATTCACTAAGTTGATTCAATAAATTAGCTCGATTATCCAACTGAACGGAAATAGATGCGACTCACGTTAATATTCAGCAACATTTGTATAAAGTTCAATGTAGCCATCAAAGTTTTGCACTGTAGAGTCTGCAGCTGTTCGAATTCCCTGGAATTTATCGTAACCATCTCTGCCGGATTCTCGGTTAATTGTTGAAATTGACGAGTGAAACTCTGAATGCAGGAGAAGATTGTGTGTTCTTGTGCATCATTAGTAACAGAAAAGAGAGTCTCTATCGATAGCAATTGGTTTTCCAAAAACCACACGTAGCAATCCAGAGCCTTCAAGAGTGGTGTCACATTGCCGATTACAGAAATATCTCCTACGCCGGATTCCAAGCCTCTCAGAATGATATCGTTCAATCGATCCATTCCGTAAGTCTCGACAAAGATCTGTATCGTTTCCTGCGTGCAACTATCAATGTATTGTGACATGTTGACATATAATTCCATGCATTTCGCTCGACAACGTTCATCTAGTGTTCCACACCGTGAGAGCAACCAGTACATAGCATGGGTCAAAGTCGCGCCGTCAAACTCGTGCGGTTTTCTCCTGTCAGGTGGACCGGGTGCGTTCAGAAGATCCGCCTTAAATCTCATTACTTTTTCGATGTGAACTAGTGCGTTCGCGATTGATGGATCATCACATTCATCATTCAAACTGCAAACGAAAGAGTAAAATATTTCTAACCAATAGATCGACACTGTGTCATCGTCTTCGCGAAGGATCGCATAGAGATGATTGAAGGCCACAGCCGCGGCCACGCGTTTACGCATTGACGGATGCAGCGCGAGTTCATTGATTTTTTGGATGATTTGATGCACGTTCGATTGCATGACGTCTTTCATCTCCGGTGCTTGCCTAATAAACAAATCAATTGTGCAATATATATTATGCAATATATTTTTTTAAGGTAAAAATACATAAAGATAATTACAATAAAAGCATAACAAAAAAGTGGTGATAAGAGAAATGAGTTATCCGTTTAGTTACAAAAAATGCTAAAAATTCAACATACTTGATCGACCAACGTGTGAATTCCGCCAGACATGTGCCGGAGAACTCTCGTAATGCGGGATTCGAATCGTCGGTTAAGCTCTCGAATAGCGAATCGAGAACGGGCGAGACAATGGGTGACAATAACATAAGCCTGGAGCTAAACCAGTGCATCAACTGCAACGTCAACGGCTGAAAAAGGCCTCGCACGACGTCGTCGGAATCGCAGCCAAGTACGAGCATAGTCGGGCATAGAATGCCGTAAAGAGCAGTGAAATGATTCTCCAGATTGGAGAGATGTCGCGCAGTAGAGCCGATAATGAGTGTTATCATCGAATGCAGAACCTCGCAGGCTGCGATCTTGGTACGCCGGTCGCTGGATTCGCGCGCCAACGCAATTATTCGTGGGACCATCCGATCGAAATAAATGTCCGGTCGTGCGTCCGGCAACAATAAGGTATATTTGAGCAGATTCTTGTGATCCCAAGACGCCCCAGTGCTACGGGAAGCACGATCATGAACAAAACTTGACAGCAAGTCGTGATCAAGCGATCCGAGAAAGAGCAGAACTCGCCGTTGAAAGTTTCGCAGCATACATTCAGTGTCAATAACCTCGACACGTTTCACACGATTTTTCGCCCTCGTCACCATCAAATCCTGAGAGACCTCGATGGAGCTCTCCGTGCTGCGCAAGTATGGTTCCAGATACACTATGATTTCGCGTAGCAATTCATTCGTTCGCTCTTGTTGTCGTTCTTGTTCAGTCCATGTCTGCAAAGAAGTGAGCGCGGTATACGCGAGCTCCAGATTACTCAAACCGATAGTAAACGCGATCCTGAATATCGGCAACATGCATGGCAGCGCATCCTTGAAGTATGCGTAGGGTGAATCCAGGATCAAGTAGAGGCATGCAATTAGCAGTTCATTAGAGAATGTTGGGATTAGATCAAGAGTATGTGATAAATAATTAGATAAAAGCTCTTTTATTCGTTGCGAATCTCCAGTGTCCTCTTCTTCTTCTGATGCACAAGAGACGAAGATTTTCATACCAGTTCGAACGAGTTTGTATAAACCAGATATCAACGGATATCTATACGACAATCTGACAATCTCGAAGAGAAATCTGCACACGGTGTTGGAAAATAGCGAGAGTTTCGACGTATCGATTGCATCAATTACATCGATGTAAAGGTCCACGAGATTCGTGAATACGCGAAAATCTGCCTGGTTCAAGGCAGTTTGAGTAAGGGCCACGTCCGAGTATACGGTGTCCTCGTTTATTCGTTTTACACGTATATCCAATCGGCCAACCAACGTGATGCACACGTTCATTAGGGTACTTGCCACATGTTGCGCCATTTGCTCGCATCCGCGGACGGAATATCTTTCGATGTTCAACAGCTCCGTCCACAATGGCAAATAATTTTTGTAGTATATTGGTGACTGTTGCAAGGTCTTTAGTTCTCGTTGTAATTCCGCGTCAAGCGCCAACGTATGCGAACAACTCCAAGCAATGCCATCATAAACTAATCACAAGACGAGATTTCAGACAAAAATTTCCGAAAATAAATATCAAGATTTTATATATATATATATGTGTGTGTGTGTGTGTGTGTGTGTGTGTTTGTATTCTTTAGATAAATCTATTTTAGATATATTCAACTGAAACATAGACTGAGAACTAAAACATAGATTTTGATGATGAATCACAATCTTACTTCACGTTTCAGTTAAAAAGTATCATATATAAATGATGAAATTTAATTTATTTACTTACTTATATTATCGAGATATTGCTGCACCAAATTTTTATTTATAGTTGCAAGTTTGCTGATAGTTTTAATCAACGCTGAAACAGCGAGCGCGTTGTTAGATATTACTAAATCGGGAAATCTCTTGATAATATAGATACTGAGTTTTACAAGAACATTAATTTTTTCAATTGTAACATCAGTCATATGACACAACATTTCCGAGAGCGCTTCTTGATAACAACAAATATTTTCTATGTGTTTCGAATTACTCTGTTCACTGAAAAAAAAAAAAAAAAATACAAAAAATTATCATTATTTCACTAATGTCAAAAAGGGAAAAAAAATATAATATATTAATATTAATAAGATTATATTATTTAATGTTAAATATATTTGAAGTATCTTCATTCTTACCTGGAACAAAGTGGAAGTGCATAACTAGTTATAATTGAATACATATGTCTGATATGATATTGATTCAAATGCAATTTACATGGTGCAGCCATTTGACTAAATCCATAAACAACTAATTGCAAGGTGGTTAAATCTAAGTCAGTATTTTTGAATTCTCTTTCAAATTCTTCAAGAAAATACTGAAATCACAAATATATAGATTAGAAAGTAAAAATTACAGAATTTTAATCTATAAAATGGAAAGAAAAACAGAAAAATAGTAAATAGTAAAAACTTCTGAATGAATGCTTCTGCTATATAACATCTTATTTACCGATAATAATTTTGGTGCATCTTCACCGCTATCTATTTCTGTAAGAATATGTCCGATCATTCGGTAAAATGTTTTCAATGCCCGCTGTCCATAGGCACCAGAAGTAGTTGTTTTGCGCGATAGACGCCGAAGAAAGTTATACCAATACTGGCAATCAGGATACAAATAATCTTGAAATGAATTCATATGACGATTTAGGAGATCGATTGCCGATATCACAATAGATTGTTGTCTATCCTGTTGACTAAGATTCTTAATCCATTCATATGATTTGCAAAAGAGTTTTTTTCGTATTTGCTCTGGCGGTTCAACACTATCCAACATGTCCGCAAAAACATCAAAGTACATATGGAAGTCGTTGGGTACATTGATATTTGGATTATACTATGTAAAAAAATAATATAATATTATATATTTTAATATCAAAGTAATGATATATATATATATATATATATATATATATATATATATAATATAAAAAATTACTCTTATTTCTTGACAACTATAATTATTTAATAATTAAATTTATAAATCATTACTCTCAGCTTTACCTCTTGCATATCAGAATACAGTAGTATAAAAATACTAATCAAATATTTCTGCGATAGACAGACATTTCCATTGTATTTGACTATTTTACTACAAACACATAATATCAATCTTCTATCTGTAACAGAAAATAGCAATATAAAATAATTATTCTTTAATAAAATCTTATATAATCTAAATCAAATTAATATTTACCTTTTATTTCATCTTTACTGTTGTTTTTACGATATATATCGATAAATTTTTTCACTGTCTCATTAAGTTTTAAATCATGATCCTTGAATAGCTCTATCAATTTTGTAAAAACATTACAAGCAGCTTTCTTTGTATAAAAAGAACATTTTATAATCAGTGCTAACTGACACACATCCTACAACATATTATACATGTACATAAAAAAATCATTATTCAATTAAATATAAAATGTATATAAAAATATAGCATTAAATTTGCTTCAAAATATTATTTACTTAAAAGTATCATAATACCAAATTCTTATACATAAGTTATATTAACAATAGAAGTGTGTGTATGGTTTATATAAATAGAATTATTTCATATCTAAGAATAAGTAATATAATCCATCTTTGTTTCACACCATACACAATCTAACCATGTGCATATGGTAATATGAATCCAAACAGTTAAGATAAGAGATTCACATTTTTATTACTTCATCACATTATTGTGAAGTAGGCACAACTATAGAAGATATATCTTCTGAATATCACGATAGAAGCATGGAAAATATATTCCTGCATTGTCATCAAAAAATAAAGAGCCCATGCACACACCCAAGAAACTTAAAAAAAAAACTTTGTCCAAATTTATTTTTAATTTCTATTAATCCTTATTATATAAATTGTCAATATTTTATAATACCTTAAGTTGAAGGATATATTGTGCAAAACACGAAGTTGTGTAAAAATTTTTGATAAAAAATTTAAGGAAATGGAATCCTTCTGTGCATGCATTATCAATATTTTTATCTGCAACCCGTCTTTCAAGTTCATACTTAAGGAAACATAGCAAGCCATCACTTCTATCAAATATGCTATGTACAAGTGATTCTAAAAAACAAATGCATAATATATATATGCTTTATAATTTTAAAACTATGCAATATTGTAATAATTTATATATATATATATAAATTATTACAATAATGCATAGCTTTAAAATTATAAAATAATAAGCATATACATGATATAAGCCAATTATTTATAATCTTTTTATATGTAAGATACATTTGAAGTCACAATATGATCAGAAGGAGCTGTTGATGCAATAATTGATATATAAATTGATGCAATAATTGATATATAAATTGATGCAATAATTGATAATAAAATTATAATTTAAAGTTTAATGATTTAAAGATTTGTAGAATTAAAAATATTTGAAAATATGGTAAATTATGATAAAATATTTATATATCGAGATCTTTTGATTTAGAGAAGATCGAATGCAATGTTATTGAATGGAATTTTTCATTAAGATAATGCAGCTAAAAAGGAGACATTCTATATATCTTAATGTGCACGCAAAATAATAATAATAATAATAATATGATTTCATTTGAAGAGATATATGTATATCACTATTTATAATTGTTATGTTACTTACCGCGATCTTCAAGCGAAATAATCGCGAGAAATCCTTGACCACTCTTCAAATTATTTGTTAAAGTAGCTAAATCTCTGGTGGAGATAGCTTGTTGAAATGTTTCTATGAAGCTTTGATAAGAATCCATTTTTAATTGTCCGAGCTCAAAATGTCAAACATGCCGGTACGCGCACAATACACCACGTATTTGCTTATCATTTACTATTTCTATCATTATCATCACATCACGCATACAACCACAATGTAGGAGTGTGAGAGGAAATGGAGGGAACGTTCGAAAAAGTTTCGAAATGACCATCGAGTAGAGAAACTTCTAACCTCTAACAAAACTTTCGTGCGCATGCGTGAAATTATGTCAAAAACACCATTGGACTATGGATCTGTTTTCTTGTTCTTTATAATTGGCTGAAGGCTGAAGGCATAGTTCAAAGCTTACTTTTCTCTTTTCAATGAAGATACTGGAATGTGCACATCTTATTGAACTATTTAGTTTGAGGGCAGATGCCATTTAAAGAAAGAAGAAAAGAAAAAATTATCGAGATTGGGAGGAAAATTTTACTCTGATTCCAAGTCGGTTATGGAGTAAAATTTTCCTGGGGATGGAAATGTCACATCATTTTGAAATCTAATCCAAATAGATCTACAATTTACTTTAGATTTTTAGATTTATAATTCACGATAAATTCGATATAGAGCATCTATTTTTAATTTTATTCGGTGCGTGTATAATATAAAAAACAAACACATATATATAAAATATACATTAATAATATATATAAATATTTTGAAATAATTATACATATATTAGAATATTTATATACATGTTAAAATATCCGAAAAAATTATATATCAGCATATTTATATATTAAAATATCCATTAAATTATAAATTGCAAAATCATACAACTCATATAAGATGCACTGAGAAAAATGCATAAAAATAATATATTTATTTGACATTTATTGAAAAACATTTATTTATATTTATACAAAAAATACATTTTTCGTGATAGCAAGTTTAAGTCACTATATATATATATACATATATTCTGTATATAAAAGTATTAACATATATTATATTAATATTAGAATCTACATATCTCTTAAAAACATGTTGCTGTTTTAAAGTAGAAAGATTAGAATAATACATCTATAGTTATCTGCAAAAACACAAATGACAAATTATTTTTTTGTTTTTAAATTCAGACTTTTCTCTGATATTTTTTTTTTGCAGTATTTCTTCTTTTGTTTCATTAAATCATTTCCTATCTCTCTTTTATAAATTCTTTCTCAAAACTTATCTAATAATACGAATAGAAGTTTGTACTTTTATTATTTCCGTTTGCATGTGTTATAAATTAAATCACAAATTTTTATTATGTTTTTTGTTCCAAATTTTTATCTCGTCAATAGAGGCCCATATGTCATTTGCAAGTAATTCAGGTTCCTCGAATGCTGCAAAATGACCACCTCGAGGCATTTTAGTAACACGTAAAAGATTCACGAATTGTGTTCTGAGTAATTTTGGAGATTGTTCCATTATCTCATTAGGAAACTGCGCACAAGCGCTGGGAACCTTTATCAATGTTCTATAAAAATATGTCAATTTTAATATTTAGAACTTATTACAAGGATTATTGTGCTACAATAGTATTAATATAATAGGGTCATTGTAATTTGCAATGATCATTATATACGTACGAATTTATGAGATTTCTCAACACTAAGTTTTCCTTGGTAAACATTTCAGCGTATATTCTCATGGCTGTAGTAATGCTATTGGATGCCCAATAAATCATTAAATTATCAATCAATTCATCATATGTATATTTTTCCAGAAATCCACAATCCGTCCTGTTTTTATAAGAATAATTTGTACCAAACAAAATTTTTTGAATAAGATACGCTGCCAAACCAGCAGGTGAGTCAGTTAGCCCTACCCCTAAAACACAAGATGATAACACAATGTTAATGATTCTCATGTCATTCGTTCAGTACAAGGCTGTACTGAAAAATCTTTAAAACTTACTTTAAAAAATTTTCAATTTTTATTCAACAAAAGACATAAAAAGTTAGCTTCTTTTTGTGTGTATTTGTATTAATAACAATATTTACCAATTGTATCTGGCTTTGTAGCTAGGATATGAATGTATCCGGTTTCTACTAAAAAATTTTTATATGAAAATGCTCGTGATGTGCCAGTTTTTTTCACCCAAGGTAACAAAGAAGAAAAGTACTCGTATAGCATTTGTTTCATTAGAACCCAATTTTTCACTATTAAACACATGTTGGAATGCATACCTAGCACGCTACAAATTGCACAATTCATTTACATTAATGATGATAATTTTTAAGCTTATTGTTAGTGATATAATTAGAGAGGAAAACCTTACTGTTGCGGAAAAAGAACGGACATAGTATTGATGATGAACGTGCCCCAATCGCCCCCTTGTACGTAAAATTTATCATAACCGAGTCTCAACATAAGATTTTTTAATACCACAGTCATCTGAATATATGAAAGACCAGGTATTGTAGCTGCACTAGAGAAACCAAATCCAGGCAAAGAAGGCGCTATCACTTCGAATACGAAATCGTGTCCTGGTCTAGGTGTCGTCAATAAAGGGATGATCTTGTAAAATTCTATTATAGAACCGGGCCATCCATGTACCATTAACAGTGGTAAGACTCGTTTTTCTTCTGCATTACTTGGTTTTGCGCGAATGAAGTGTATGTCCAATCCTAAATTAAATGCAGGATACATAGTAATTTATATATAATTTAAAATATAAAATGTTAAGAAATAATGAATGCGAAAATAAGCGAATATAACGTTAAAAATTAAAATCTCACTTTAATTTATAATAATTGCTACTAATAGGGCTGAATTTGAACTTTAACTTGATATAAAAATAAACAATTTTGTTTTATAAAAAAATTAAATTATTTTTACTGCATTAAGGCTCAAATTCATTCTTACTTCTAATTTCCTTGATTTATATAAGCCCTCTTTTATAATTATAACTTTTATAGTTTTTATTATACAATGCCATATGCGCGCTATTTATTTTTAATTCTTAATTAGGTATTTTGACAATATTTAAAAAAGAATTAAATTTTGCTATTGCATATATATA
>JBCAUJ010000014.1:5248723-5303284 GCA_038406275.1 Cataglyphis albicans | reverse complement strand
CGATTATTTTGTTAAATAGTTACTCCCCATTATTATTTTTTATAAAAGTTATAAAAAAAGGTAATAAAAGATAATAAAATATATATTAAAAAAATAAAATAAAATGTAATTAAATTAAAAATATTCATATGTATAAGACGTTTAGGCGTAAATAATAATGCCTATTAAATCTTTTGCTTTTTTAACTTTTATTAATAAAAAATTCTAATTTTTATTTTATGATATATCGTTCTCTAAGTCTTTTTAAATGTCCTTTTTGTTTCAAATATTGTAAATTTACATGGATATTGGGGGAAATCAGCCTTTTGATTTTGATTATATATCTTCCTCTCAGTATTTAAAGAAATGATAAAACAAAATTTTAGTTGGAGAAATCAGGTTCAATGAAACCTCATTTATTTACGACGTTATAAGTCAATAGTCAAATAATATAAATATATAATAATATAATAATGATCAATATACATATATATATATATAAGTTTTATCTCTCAAGTTTTATCAATATTCATTGGATAAATATATAACTTTTAATTAAATATTACAATAATTTTAAAATATTCGATTTCTCTTTAAAGATATTCGATTTCACATTACTCATTTTTATCAAATTAATTATTACCATAGATATATAACGTAAAATCGAAATAGTTGATAAATTCATTAAATATAATGAAATGCAAAATCATAATACTCGTATAATTTAATGATATAACTATTGGTCAAGTCTTGACAGGAAAAACACATGTTTCATTGGTTTCAATGGTGAATATGCGACCGCTGTTTTTATCACATGAACAATTATAACAAATAAACTAATGGCACTAAAGACAGGGCACTAAAATAAACACGTGGCAATGAATATATAAAATAAGATATTATCCAACAAGACACCGTTGTGTATTTTATCAGTTAAAGAGAATGCACTTGTTTTTGCGTCCTTCGACATACGTAACGAGATGCAATAATGACGAATATTTTCACTTGTAAATACGTACAAAGTCCTCTGTCTCATTTGCATAGACTCTACTGTGGCTCTATTAGGTCGAAATTATCTATCCTTCAACATGCCGGTGCGAATTTTACCTGCTTACAATCTTGCCATGAATCTCAAAATTGTGCGAAGGCTCGCTCTGTTTCAACTATATGCCGGATTTTTTTAGTTTGGACCCAAGAACAAGTTGCATTTCTGTTTGTGGCATGACAATTCGATCTGCGGGAACTAACGGATTCGCTCCAAAATTTTTTTTTTCAACCAATACCCCGATACCTGAATCATGACCCGGCTCTCTATGTTGCCTATTGTTATTGTATACAAAGTATGACGTCCCGCTGAATTATAGGTTGTCACGCTCGTGATCGTCAGTATTTCCTAAACTTTCTTACATTTGGGGAATCGCTGGGGAATTTGCTTAACATTTTTGAGAATATGTATATGCTAATTGCTTATATGAGATGACTTCATAAGTAAAAATTAAGAGATAAGATTTGACAATCTCTTCTCAATTTATTTTACTATCACATCTAAAATTGTTTATTTACAATAAATTTCAATTTTAAGATACATATTTCTTTATATATATATCTTTATGGAAATTGACTAATAATTTTAAGATAGTTATTATTATTATAATTATATAATTATTATTTATAAGATAAAAAAAAGTTGTTATGCATATCATTAATGTACATATTTATAGCTAAAGTCACAATTCAAAAAAAAATTATAAGTCGCATTTGCTTAGTCATTTTACGCATATGATTGCGTAATCACGTGCGACGATTACTTTTTATTATATCCTTTACTACACGCAAGCAACTGGAAGACATACTTTCGGAGACGTCACTTTATTTTTCTTTTTCTCTTTCTCAGCACAAACTGATGCATTATAAAAAAAGAAATACGCTCATCAGAGCGTAATTTATGATAAATAAATACTATGCAAATAATGAAATGCTTTTGTGACGCTTATATAGAGCATTCAATAAAAAGGATGCTTAGAAAAGAATAAAGCAAAATTATCTTTTTAAATGATCTCTGTCCAGGATTTCTCTATAGAAGATTTACGTTCTGAAAAATTAGTATAAAAGAGATGTTAATAATATGGAAGCTAAAAAAATAAAGAATATGAATTGTTAAAAATAAGGTTGTTAAAAATACGGAGATGTTACTGTTACAAGTTACAAGTCACTAATATTCGCGAAGCAAATGCCGTGCATATCAGTATGCATCGAGATATCACACAAGTATTATCGCGCATGCTTCTCCGATCAAAATTGATTAGAATTCCTAGGTGAAATGGATTATTTTATAACAATTGCGATTACTGCTGGCTGCTGTTCAGTTGTCTACGCTTTAATAAGGTACTATTCATCTAAGGATAAAAGGGATAAATTAGAGTTATCGGATACTTGGTGGACACCAGGCACCGAAAACTCTGTCGACAATGACATCAAACCATACGAGATCGTTTTCTCCGAAGAGGTAATTCGTCCTTAATCAACACAATTTGATATAATTTAAAAAAACTGATTTAATAGAAAAATTCGAATAAATTAAGCGATTATTAAGCAAAAAAAATTATTATTTCCAGCTCGTGAAAGATTTGAAGTATCGATTAAAGCATACTAGACCTTTGACACCGCCGTTGAAAGACGTTGCTTGGAATTATGGTACTAACACGGATGCTCTACGCAAATTTTTAGATTACTGGGCAGACAATTATAATTTCCAGGAACGTCAAAAATTTATAAATCAATATCAACATTTTAAAACTAATATTCAAGGTAAAGAATATATATAATCGTTAATGAAGAATGTTTTCAATATTCAATCTACCATAATAAAAATTAATAATTACTTTTATCTTCTATATCAAAATAATATTAAGATATATTAATCTAAAATATATATGTATTTTTGAAAACTCGAAGTTCCGAAAATTATGCGGAAAATTGTTAAGAAAGTAATAATATAATAATATCTATTATAAATTGAATGATCATTCCATTGAATAATATGTAAAAAATATATTTGCAATAGTAAAATTTAATTTTTTTTTAATATTGGCAAAATATCGAATTCAAAATTAAAAACAAATGGCGCGTTTTTTTTAAATATTAAAAAGTCAAAATAATCTCAAAGTTATAAGCGAAGATAATAAAAAATACAAAAAGCTATAAAAATTATAATTAAAGATGAACTTGTATGATAAAAATCAAGGAAATTAGAGGTAGAGCTGAAACATTAACCCAATACTTGATACATAAAAATAAATAATTTATTTGTTTTACAAAATAAAATTATTTATTTTTACACACCAAGCATTGCGTTGAGCACTGCTCAAATTCAGTCCTATCTCTAATTTCCTTGAAAGTAATAAATTTCGTTCAATCGTTCGCAACTCAAATCCGTAAAGCAAAGTCCACAGATTTAAGGCCGTATAATTATGCATCTCCGCATGCAAATCATATCATTAATCAATTCAGTTTGTACAACTAATTTTGATATTTTAAGACTGGTCTTGCTTTTCAATTCGTTATGTATAGAGAATAGCAATTATTATAAATTAAAATAAAATTTAAATTTTTAATGTTATATCCGCTTATTTTCGCGTTCATTCTTAATTATTTTAAATTGAACTATACATAAATGACTGTATCCTACATTTAATTTAGGATTGGACATACACTTTATTCGCGCAAAACCAAGTAATGCAGAAGAAAAACGAGTCTTACCACTGTTAATTTTACATGGATGGCCTGGCTCTATAATAGAATTTTACAAGATCATCCCTTTATTGACGACACCTAGACCAGAACACAATTTCGTATTTGAAGTGATAGCGCCTTCCTTGCCTGGATTCGGTTTCTCCAGTGCAGCTACAATACCTGGCCTCTCGTACATTCAGATGAGCGTGGTACTAAAAAATCTCATGTTGAGACTCGGTTATGATAAATTTTACGTACAAGGGGGCGATTGGGGCGCGTCGATCACCAGTACTATGTCCGCTCTATTTCCGCAACAGTAAGATTATTTTTCTTTCTAATTATATCACTAAGTTTAAAAATTATTAAGATCAATGTATAAAAATTGTGAATGCATTGTTCAAATTTTAGCGTACTAGGTATGCATTCCAACATGTGCTCGGTAATGAAAAAACGGGTTCTAATGAGGCAAATGCTGTATGGATACCTTTCTTCTTTCTTGCCTTGTGCGAAAAAAACTGGCAAATCACAAGCATTTTCATACAAAAATTTCTTAGTAGAAACTGGATACTTTCATATCCAAGCTACAAAGCCAGATACAGTTGGTCAGTATTGTTATTAATGTAATTATATAAAAAAAAGTTATTTTTATATATTTCGTTGAATAAAAATTAAAAATTTTTTAATTCTGGTACTGTACAAGTGACATCAGTATCATTAACATTATTGTATTATCATTATATGTTTCAGGTGTAGGACTAACTGACTCACCTGCTGGTTTGGCAGCGTATCTTATAGAGAAATTTTCAACTGGTACAAATCATTCTTATAAAAACAGGGCAGATGGTGGACTTCTGGAAAAATATACATATGATGAATTGATTGATAATTTAATGATTTATTGGGCATCCAATAGCATTACTACAGCCATGAGAATATACGCTGAAATGTTTACCAAGGAAAACTTAGTGTTGGGAAATCTCATAAATTCGTACGTATATAATGATCATTGCAAATTACAACAACCCTATTATATTGATACTATTGTAGCACGATAATCCTTGTAATAAGTTCTAAATATTAAAATTGACATATTTTTATAGAACATTGATAAAAGTTCCCAGCGCTTGTGCGCAGTTTCCTAATGAGATAATGGAACAATCTCCAAAATTACTCAGAACACGATTTGTAAATCTTTTACGTGTTACTAAAATGCCTCGAGGTGGTCATTTTGCAGCATTCGAGGAGCCTGAATTACTTGCAAATGACATATGGGCCTCTATTGATGAGATGGAAGCATGGACCAAAAGACAATAAAAATATATGATTTAATTTATAACGCACGCATGTGTGCATACGAAAATAATAAAAGTTCAAACTTGTATTCGTATCTTTTGACAAGTTTACAGAAAGAACTTATAAAAGAGAGATAGGAGATGAGGTAATGAAATAGAAAAAGAAACACTACAAAAAACATATCAGAGAAAAGTTTGAATTTAAAAACAAAAAAATAATTTGTCATTTATATCTTTGCATAGATAACTATACATGTATTATTCTAAGCCATTTTCTACTTTAAAACAGCAACAAGTTTTTAAGAGATATGTAAATTATAATATTAATATAATGTTAATACTTTTATATATACAGAATATATATAGTGACTTAAACTTGCTATCACGAAAAATGATGTATTTTTTGTATAAATACAGATAAATGTTTTTCAATAAATGTCAAATAAATATATTATTTTTGTGCATTTTTCTCAGTGCATCTTACGTGAGTTGTATAATTTTGATTCTATTTATAATTTTTTCGAACATTTTAACGTATATATAAATGTTTTAATACTAATATAATTTTCTCGGATATTTTAACATACATATAAATATTTTAATATATAATTATTTCAAAATATTTATATACATTATTAATGTATATTTTATATTTATATGTATATATTTTTTATATTATAGACGCAACGCATAATTTTATAAATAGATATTATATATCGAATTTTATCGTAAATTATGGATCTAAAAATCTTAAGTAAACTGTAGACCTACTTAGGTTAAGTTCCGAAACGGTAACATTTGCATCCCGACAAAAATTTTACTCAATGATCGGCTTGGAATCAATCAGAAAAGTTCAAAAACGTTTCGAAACGACCATAAAATAAAATTTTTCTCGCAGAGAACGTTTTGAAACGTAACCTCGATAACGACAGATAACGATAAAGAAAGAATATAAAAGTCATATGAAAACCTTGTCTCTGGCGGGAATCATATGGTGAACCAGCACTATAAATATAAACTATAAAAATACTAGTGTACTATGTGCATTATTTTTTTATAACAGAAGACACATACTGCTCACGCATTTCATTGGTTTAGCCAATTAATCGTTCGAGTATTACAAAATGGCGACTTTTGCGAAAGCGCGAAATGAAAATGTCATATGGGTCTAACACGTCCAATCAATCTGATATATCTTGTATGAGAATTTATCTTTTCGATAAGACAAAAAGCGCGCTTTTTCTTATAACGTTCGACATATACTTACACATATATATATTATTTATATATACTATTTGAAAAAAATGACAAGACGTAGAATTGAAGAAAACGGATTTTTCCTCTATATTTCTTTTTGATGAAATTAATGACGTTTTATTGATTCGGGGCCTCAATTTTCATCTGTCATTTTCACGCGAGATAACGCGATATTGGTAACTCCGTCTAGCTGTCACCAACTATCACTGTCACAATACAAACATGGCGACAATGATGTCCATTTAAAGAGCAGCGACGCGTTTTTACTCCACTTTTGCTACGACGAAATATTATTATCGTTTTATTATCGGCGATAACGGAGGTGCATCATGGGCAATGCCGACACAAAATTGAATTTCCGAAAGGCCGTGGTGCAATTAACGTCGAAGACTCAGGTAAACAAAGAAAGCCGCTTGTTTACGTGCCTGATCGGATAACATATGATCGGTTGACAGATCGATAGGAACGTAAAATTTTCTTAATAAAATTGTCGAAAGAGAGAGAATCTATCATGAATTCAGTTGAAAAATCTAGATTTTTCTTATTACGTGTATTAAGTTTGTGAATGAACTTATGTGTAATAACATAAGAGTGATTTAATAAAAGAAAAAGTATATAAAATAAGAATAATAAAAGAAAAAATTATAAAAATTGTAATATGTATAATAACAAAAAATAGCCCTTTTTTCTATATATAATTTATATGTAAGCTATATTTTAATAACATTATTTTTTACATTATTGCCACAAATGAAGATATAACATTAAAATTAATGTTTTTTTATGATATTGAAGAGATTGTCATTAGAAAAGTATTACCTTTCTTAAAATTTAAATTTATATTTTATATTATTTTATACAATTTTTACCTAAAAATCACATCAATATTTATACATAATATATATTAATAGGTGATTGATTCATCAGACGATACTTTCTGGGATCAGTTTTGGTCTGAGAATGTAACTAATGTTCAAGATATCTTCACTCTGATCCCAGCTCCGGAAATTCGTATCTTAAGAGAAGAGGCACCTTCTAATTTGGCCACGTTATGTTACAAAGCAGTTGAAAAGTTAGTTAAGGCAGTGGACAGTAGTTGTAGGACTCAACGGGAACATCAAACTGTCTTGAACTGCTGCCGCTTGCTGACACGTTTATTACCTTATATATTTGAGGATCCTGATTGGAAAGGCTTTTTCTGGTCCAGTTTACCTGGCAAAGATGATGAGGAGAGTTTGCCACTGGCGCATTCTCTGTTGAATGCTATTTGCGTAAGATATTTAAAATAGATAATTGAGTATTCCATAAAGTACTTATATACATATAACAATTTTAGAAATCTTATAATAAAAAAATGAATGATGAATTATATATATACATTACTTTTAAAAGTTAATTAATGATAAATTCGATCAATTTTTACACAGTACATGAGAACCTATTCTAAATAATGTATGTTTGTGTTTTAGGATTTGTTGTTCTGTCCTGATTTTACAGTAGCTGCAAATAGGAAATCAGGCCCGGTAAATTTTATTAACTATTGGAGTTTTCATAATAAGAAGGAAGGATGGAATGTATTGTTACGCGTCGCTATTTTTCCAGGATAAAGTCGACGAATTGCAATCAATAGATAGCTGTGAATACATATGGGAAGCGGGAGTGGGTTTCGCGTATTCACCACCGAGGTATCCCATTCTCGATTCAAATCGCACGGAATTGTTGAAACTTTTATTAACATGCTTCAGCGAAACCATGTACAATCCGCCGATGGATCCATCGATTACACCGAATAAATGGATTCAACATTTGACTAGCAGTGAAAACAGGTACAATTAATTTCTCTTACTTTAATTAATATACATATTTTTTTGATTAAATTCTCTTGATACATATTCTTTTACTATCTATTTATATTTATTTACAAAATATTATAGTTAATATTATTATATATTTTTATTAATAATTTATAAATGCTGTAATTGTACATGTATGATTTTTCGCAGACACGCATTGCCGATGTTTACCTCGTTGTTAAATACGGTATGTGCGTATGATCCTGTTGGTTATGGGGTACCGTACAACCATTTATTGTTCGCCGATTCCTTGGAACCACTGGTCGATGTTGCGCTGCAAATCTTAATTGTAACATTGGATCATGATACCACTGGCGGAGCGCCATTGGATGAGGGAGCAGTCGGAGACAATTTGTTCATCAATTATTTGAGTCGAATTCATCGTGATGAAGGTGAATTTATTTTATGGCATTTTATATATTTTAACTATCCCAGATATTCTTTAATTATAGCCAATTCTTCGCTCGATGTAGAATTAATTTTTACGCAACAAAGATTATTTTTTCTGCAATACTTTTAACATCCAGTTTTTCAAATATTTTTTTGTTATTAGACAATCTCGAATTAAAGTTCTATAGCAAGTCAAAGTAATGCATATTTGAAATTAATCGAGAAATAAGATTTCGTTTTCTTATATCCTGAAAATTGCTTGATATTTTCATAAAAAATATATTTTTAATTATTTATAATCAAGAACAAAAAGATATAAAGAGATTTGAATGTATTGTATAGAAAATAAAAATTGAAACACATTTTTTTCTTCTACAGATTTCCAATTTGTCTTAAAGGGTATTACCAGACTATTGAACAATCCACTGATGCAAACGTATCTGCCAAACTCGACCAAGAAAGTGCATTTTCACCAGGAACTATTGGTTTTCTTTTGGAAGATGTGTGATTATAACAAAAAGTTCTTATATTATGTATTAAAGAGCTCGGATGTCCTCGAAGTTCTCGTGCCGATTCTTTATCATTTAAATGATTCACGGGCTGATCAATGTAAAATTTTCTGTTTTTTTTCATGCAATCACTTATATTAGTAATTCAATTCAATACATCAAAATGTTTAAAACAAATTTTTATATGAAATGTGTTGTGTGTATAGGAAATAATATTCTTTTTCTAGAGATAATATAACACGGACAGTATCTTTCTTCAACATAGCATAGAAGTATAATATAAATTCAATTATTTTTTAAATTATACATTTTAATTATAGAGAAAGAAAACATTAATTGATATTCTTCAGATATTTTCAGAGAGAAAAAATATTTTTATAGTATCTGATGATTGAATTGAAGCAGTGATATGTTAATATGAATTATATATTAGTTTTTTTTTTTAATTAATTTGACTAATTATCTACTCAGCTTTCTCAATTTTTCAGCACGAGTTGGTTTGATGCATATTGGTGTATTTATTTTGCTTCTTTTGAGTGGAGAACGCAATTTTGGAGTGAGGTTGAATAAACCGTACACAGCTACAGTGCCTATGGACATTCCGGTTTTTACAGGTATGTTATTTGTATATATATCCAATAATTTAAAAAAATAATCAGGTTTTTTAATAAAAATAAAAAAGCACAATAGTTTAAATCGCGTTTCCGATTGTAGAGTTAATTATTATAAACATAAACTCTTTTCTTTTTTTTTTAATTTAATTTAATTTCTGTATAATTAAATTAAGTTTTTAGTTTCTTAATATTTTATATACAGTCACAGTTCTGTCGCAATTTCGTAAATGTATCTTAGCAGATTTAAATTGTTAATGTGCTATTCATTCTCTTTGTTTCAGGAACGCACGCCGATCTTTTAGTTACTGTATTCCACAAAATTATTACAACTGGTCATCAGAGACTGCAACCATTATTCGACTGTCTACTGACAATTCTAGTCAATGTTTCACCGTATCTCAAAACCTTATCAATGGTGGCGAGTACAAAACTACTGCATCTTTTGGAAGCATTTAGTACACCATGGTTCCTTTTCTCAGCAGTCACCAATCACCACTTGGTGTTCTTTCTGCTCGAAATCTTTAACAATATTATTCAGGTAATGTTTTTGCAAAATGTTCTTCTAAGCAAGAACAATCTGTTTTTTTCTGTCAATATACAAAGAGTTTCAAAATAAGTGTAAAATTGATACATAGCATTATCGCTCATAAAATTTAAAACAAACTTTTTTTTATTAATGTTATTATATGTTTTATTAATTTTATTTGCAATTCACTTCTCCTTTCAATATTTTGCTAGTCTATAATTTCAAGATTTGTAATATAATATAAATAATTTGTTTTGAAGATTATATTTTATTTTATTCTTATATATTTTAATATTACATGGAATATAATATCAAGAAAAGAAGTAATGCGTGGTGGAGTTTTATGATATATTAGATCTATCGCTCATGTTACTTTCGGGTTTTCAGTATCAATTCGATGGGAATAGTAATTTAGTGTACACTATAATACGCAAGCGACAAGTATTTCACGCGCTCGCAAACCTACCCAGTGATTGTACTACGATCGCAAAGTCTCTTAGCAAGAGACAGCGTCGTCACATGCCTGCAAGCACATCTAACGAGAACGTCAGCGAAACCGCGATGGAAGGATCGCATCCCGCACAACCCGCCGAACCCGGTACTTTGAAGGCGTCGCTATTGGAGACTCCTGGTGAGTCTCTCTTTGTATGTGATCTTGCAATTAAATTCAAGAGTCTTTTTCAGACTATTTACATTATATATGTAAAACTTATATTTCCAATTTTTATGTATTATCAATTCAAGCGCGTTGATTGCAGGTATCGAGAAAATGACAGAGAAAGAATCGGCACATCCATTAAGCCCGTCAGCCAACATCGATATTGGTAAATCTATCGGTAATCTATCAGAGAGTAAGACAGATATCGCGGAGGAATCGATGAACGCGACCAAAAATTCTGTAGTTCCGGTAAGAAACAAAGAGAGTAAAACTTTGACACTGATTTTTTAAAATCTATTAACGCATAATAGCCAATATAGAAAGCAAATAAATATCGATAATAATAATAGAAATTTGTCTGATGCGCAGAAGGGTGGCATTCGTGTAGCTGAACAAGTGAACGCCAATGTGGATAACACGAATCAATGGGTGCCGTCCAGCGAGTGGGTATGGCAATGGAAGAGCAAGCTTCCGCTACAGACTATTATGCGATTGCTCCAAGTTCTTGTGCCGCAAGTCGAGAAGATTTGCATTGACAAGTGAGTATCTTGATTCGATTTTTTAATTCCAAAAAAAATATAGCTTAATACATCGACAAATCAAAATTCTTATGAGAAAATCTTTTAATTTAATCATAAATTTACGTTAATTATTGGTAATTATTTGTAGTTTATTTATTCATTTTCCTTATTTACTCTCTGAATCTATTTAATTTAATAATAAAATAGCCCAATCTGAATAATTATCATCTTAATTATCAATCTTTTATACAGATGTTTTATATTTTATTGTATTGTGAATAATTAAAACATTTATAAATTAAATGGAAATAAATCGAAAATTGTTTCGGACTTGAATGCTTTGTTTCAGTAATTTCGGACGAGAAGCAACAACGCTTGTAATCACACTTTCACTTATATTCTTTTAATCTTCAATCTTATTATTAGGGGACTGACAGACGAAAGTGAAATCTTGAAGTTTCTGCAACACGGCACCCTGGTCGGCCTACTACCGGTGCCGCATCCTATTCTCATCAGGCGATATCAAGCTAACGCCGGTACGACCGCATGGTTTCGTACATACATGTGGGGCGTTATATATCTAAGAAATGTCGAGCCTCCTATATGGTACGACACGGATGTCAAGTTATTCGAGATTCAGAGAGTCTAGGTAACAAGAGACGCGTTATCGTTCGCGCTCGAAATACTATTTTATTGGCAGTGCGCAGAAAGGTGAGTCTCGTGGAACTCATTATTGTGTACGATACAGAGCCTATAAATATTAATTAAATTTTCAAGAACAAAATGTGACACGCTTTTGTATAAGAACTCGAAGAAATATAAAACTTAATTTATTCTCATACTCTTAAAATAAATAAGTTAAAGTAAAGAGATAATTAGAAATGTGGAATAAATTTTTTTGGAGTCTAAAAAAATGTATTACGAAATCATTAGAATCCTAGAATTTCAATTAATTGAAATTCAACTCATTGTCTCTTTCGAGATTATTGAAATGGTTTCATTTAAATAATCTCAAAAAATTTAATAATTTTTTAAAATACATTTTTAATAAGTAAGAAACGGAAAGAATCAAATATCTACTTTGATTGATGGTTATACAAAAAGACATAGTAACAAGACAAAGAGCGATGTTGACAAAGAACGAATTGAATCATATGCACGCTTCATCTCGTTTTCGATTACTATTTATACGGCGAGAGCCTCCAAAATACTTTCATCTTGATGTAACATACATAAACCGTGTACAAGATTGTAAGCGTAGTTTAAAATCGATATCATATGATTTATTATTATTATTATATCCCGAAGACTGTCTAATCTCTCATTTGTATCATAGTAATAGATATACCGTTAATTATAGTATGTGGAAAAGGCGTGTGTATATCGTCGGTCTTAAGGAAAAATACACTCATTAAATTAGGCTAGCAGAGATAATGAGAAAAGCATATGCGCTGACTATAAGTAAAAAAATTTATATTTTAAATTTTGCTTTTACATTTGGCATTTGTTTTATATATATAGATAGATAGATATATTTACATATACATTTCCCTATATTATAAATTATTTATATTTTACATTTCTACATTCTTTATATTATTAATATTTTAAAAGGTAAGAAATAGTTAAGAATAGTTTTTATGTTTATGATTATTTTCTTCAATAAAAGAATCTTTGATAAGATTGTTTCGTTAAGACCAGCGATATCATAGGACGATTATCATTATCGGAACTAGTTAATTCATCTTTCGCGATGTGTACATGAAGCTACGCTTTACAAGAGAAAACCTTTATTCGCTTTTTCGCACCACATTGTCGTATGTTTTGCTATATACAAAGATATAAACTGATAAGATAAACGCGAAGATAACACATTTATTTATAATGAAAAAGTACTTGAACACCCTTTCGCGAAAGATATATTTCTAATTATAGTTGAGAGAACATTTCCGGGTCTGCTCTTATTATATTCACTACAACACCACGTGGCCTTTCTTCTTTCTGTCTCCCAAGCGCGAGTTCATTTTTAGAAGAGTGTAAGTAATAAGAGAAAGCCCGATGAAAGGAAAACAATCGGTTTTTTTAACTTTTTTGAAACTTTATGCGCGGCAAATCGACTGCATTTTTCTTAAACTGTAACGCAAAGAACTGATCTTAGATCTATTTGTTCCTCCTAGCTGCACTCTCTTAGACTTTTTATGATTCGAGATAAAACGAATGTATATTCAGGCATTCAAGATGATAAATCTTCCAGAAGATGGTTATGAAAAAAAGGAAAATAACAAGATAAATAAAAGTAAAAGTCACATTATACAATTTTGATTCTTTCTTCCATCTTTTGCAAGCTGATAATTTATATTATATTAATTTAGGAGTAGATAAAATTCAAATAAATTGTAATAAATTGGAATGTGTTTTAAATTTTTAGGATTTTTAGAATTTGCTTTTTTATTTTTAGATGAAAACGGGAGATTGTTCTCAAGTGCAGTTAGAAAGGACTTTACTAGATAGAAAAATAACTTTTGTACATCGTAGTACAATTATGACTTGTAGTAATGAAAAATGTTCACAAACGTTCACGAGATCTCACATCAGTATGTATTATATGTACTTGCCCTTAAATATATACAGAGTTATGACATAAAGAATCATTTACAGGCGTGTATACATACTTTCTTTCTCTCTCGCATTCATAGAAAAAGAAATATATAAAATCGTATTACATTTCCCGCTTATAACTTTCTAACACCTGCGTCGTAAATTATCGCGAGACATTGCATGCGCGCTTATATATATCGTGAAACCACGCGATTTAAATCGTACGTATATGTATATGATATTCGGTAACATTTGTACACGTTTGAACAGGTAGTTGCACCTGCTTGAAAATTGAAACTGTACGTCAAACGTGCCTATTATTAGCTGCTTATCGTAAGTAACGGCGATCGAATCATGCATTTTGCAAACTCGATACCTTGACTCGAATCGCATGTTTAAATTTGTGCGCTTCTTTTCTTTTATATTTTGTGTGTGTGTGTGTGTGTGTGTGTGTGTGTGTGTGTATGTGCGTGCGTGCGTATGCTGTATGAGTGCCAATCCTCTCGCATCCTATGAAAATAACGAGGTAATCGAACGTAACGATTCTTAAAATAAGCGAATTCTTAGAATAATTATACATATTTAAGGAAGTCCTAAGACCGGAAGAACCAATGGATAAAATCGAATGAATCGATCGAGTTTATGACCTGTGTCGCGCTAAGCTAAAGTTAAGTCAAATATATCACACGGTATCTCGAAGTATAAAAGATTAGAATACAGTTTACCTGCACCACAAACGTAAATTCGATGGCGGAGCGTAGCTCCTCTCTTCTCCCCCGCTCCTTCACATAATGCCCACTAAAAAATATAACCGCTCGTATCTATCTTTTTCCAAATCTCTCGACTTCCCGTTGTGTTGTCGATGTGTTATCGTCATTGCGTCATTCTTATCACAGATGTGAAAGTTAATACTAGAGAATTGATTTGTGTCATCTTGAATAACGAAGACACGAGAATGTCGCGAAGAAAGAAAGGTTTCGAAGGAGTCCGTCTTTGAATTTCACGCTGGTCCGGCGATTTCATCGCATACCTTGTCGTAACTGGGTGGCGGCGCCTCGTCCGAGAACGTAGGTGGCAGCGGCGGTATCAGAATAGCGATGTGATAAGGTGGCGGTGGTGGATTCTGTCTTATCGCCGTCGTCGTCGTCATTCTGCCGATGACGGTCTCGCCGATACCAGACGCGTTTGTTAGAGCGGCCAGGTGATCCTCCTGCATGCGAGCGCCCGTTCGGTCGATGTGCTCCGGTCGACTGCCGTGGTGATAATGGCTTTGATCATGACGCCGGCAGAAGATCGAGTACAGACATGCCGATAACAATAGTATCAACAGCCCGCAAAACATGAGTATCTCCAAGCCTGGCCCCTGTTAATACGGAGATAAGAAATAATTAATAAAAAGAAGAATCGCAAATCTCATAAACAATTTGGGATAATAAACATTTTTTATATAAAGCTTATTTATCTGCCTTTATTTTGTTATTTTTTAATAACAGATTCTTTGAAATGTTTATGTCACTATTTACCGCGCCTTTTTACATTTTTATGTCTTATGAAGATTTTATAAACTCTTATAGTCGGATGGCTATAGATATCCCTCTTGCGAATTCTTTAATTAATTTGTAATCAATTTTTATTTAATAAATTTTTGTCAAAAAATGTTCTATATTAAATATTTTTGTGATGGATTTTCTCAGACTTACAAAATCCTTTCAAAATAAGATATAAAGATACTTGCCCTATAACCGAAATAGAACTTGGCGGCCGCCACGAAACCCGTCGCTAGGACGAACGTGATCCAGACGGCGCAACGCAATCGATAGCCAGCCAGTTCGGCGTCACTGAATTCGAAGAAGCCCAGTAGATTTCTGTTGGTGCCGTTCGCACCAGTCGTATTAGATAGAATTAATTGATTGTTGCTGGTGTCAGTGACGTTGCTGCGAACAACGCGAACAGAGTCGATTTAATACAGCTATATATATATATATATTTTTTTTTTATTAAACTCGCAAATTCAAGGGCGAATCTCTTATAAGTGATCTTTCCGCTGATAGATATGTATAAGTGAGTCACCCTGTGTATAAGAAGAGCATGTTCCTCTCAGAATGTCTCCTCTCTCTCTCTCTCTCTCTCTTTCTCTTTTTCTTAGTGTAGACCTTTTTGTGTTTTCATTAATTACTTGGGGATGTTGTTCAGTTGAGCGAGTTGGGCGGCGCTGAGCGACGTCGATGAACGATTCTCGTTGTTGAGGATTCGCGCGGATGTCGGCGTCGTCGTCGTAGATCGGGCAACGATGCTTCGGCAGGAATTATTGATATTACTAGGCCCGGCTGACGATGCGTTTCCAGCTGCGAAGTTACCTGCGAGGCCTTGAAATCGACGCACCGGAGTCACCATCTGCCTGAGCTCGCCGCCGCGCCGACATTGACCTGTAAATATAATAATTTTTTCTTATTGGCTTGTAAAAATTAATTATAAATGAAACAATGGATAGAGAAATGAACCCAGAGATGAAAAAAAAAAAAGAAATGAGTCAAGAGAAAAAGAAAAAAATTTAAATATGTATGCGGCATTTTCTGAAATTTTCTCTTAGTTTTTCTTCTCATTTTGTTTCATTTCGTTTTGTATTCATTTAAACTTATATTTGGTTCGTTTTATAGAATTATCTTGAAACATGATTCCTAAATCATTCTGAGTGATATGTGATAGTAATAATAATCTCTTACAATACATATTTTAATAATAATAATCTCTTACATAGTGTAAATATCTCTTAAATATCTTAAAATGTAATAACATTTGTAATAAACACAAGTAATTTATATTGTTATTTATATTACTTTTATATTCTTTCTACTTATACACTTACTACGTGTTTTGGGCACAGGTGTGGCGGGGTATCGGCGGCCGGTGAAGCCGTAGTACCTGCCCGCCGGTTTGTTGATCCAGAAGTGCATCAGGATATCACTGTGCAGCGAGCTCAGAGATTCATCGTTGCCTGATAAGAATGTATTAAATCATATATAGTCCCAATAATACAACTATTTCATTCTTTTGCAAGTGCAGAAAAAGAGACGGCTTAACGCAGATGATTCGACTAAGCAGACAATATTCAAAATTTTTGGCAGAGAAAGAAGAATGGGATTCACATTTGGCGATTTATATACTTTCAAGATCAGTCTATTCGTTTGTCAAAACTGAGTATAGTAGAATTTTAGATATTTTTAGAATTAATTGCATTTTTTTATGCATTTAATTTGCGAATTCTCTAGTAACTCTCCTCCAAAAGATCCTTTGTCAAATATGAAGAACAATTTCTTCTTGCACAATATTGTGAAATCTATGGAATCCCTCCACCAAAGTGTCTCTTTTCTATCTGCAATATCTGCACAGATGCCTACAAACTATAATTTAGAAAAATTTTAAAATCTCAATTCTTCATATAATTTCTTACCCAGTGATGCTTCTGCACCAACGCGCGATTTATACACGATCTTTTTCGAGCATCTTTTTCAATACAGTTTTTTCGGGGTTGGCTCGAGACTTTGTTGCGCATGTATCCTAGATAAATGCGCTGTATCAATCTTCGATATATACTGCTCATCGTCTTTCATGAGCTTTGTTAGTGATGCTCATTAAATTCATTCTATTTCTATCCTAAGATTGTCAAGCTCAATAATCTCTGAAAACAATACCATCAATTAAATAATGTTATAGAGTAACTGGTATTTTGTTTTAAAGCAAATATTATATAACAAAAAATATAGTTAATGACTTGAAAAATATACCACCATATCTAAATTATTAATACAGTTTTATTTTTATTTCAACTTTTGTCTGATGAAATTCAATATTATATGTGCATATTCTTGTGGAAAAAATATCTTAAGAGAAAAATAAAATATAATAAAAAGATGCAAAATTAAAAACAAATTTCTTTACAATTGTCTTCTGTATTTAAATTATTGTATATTTAAAGCTATCGAGAAATGAATACAGAAAGATATTTAACTTTTCCACGAGAAAATAAAAAAAGGAACTTAATTATAAAAGAAAAGTATAAGAAAATGCAAAGAGAAAGTAAAAGGAGAATAGATCTAACAGATTTATTCTTTCCTGCTTCCCGTATTTAAAGTAAAAATATATTCAATTTTGGCTGAAAAAAAAGAAAAGGATAGAAAATTCCTATTAATTAAATAACGAAGTATATAAAAATAAAAATAAAAGAAACGCGAGAGATGACATGCTCACTGCTTCCTCGAGCAGCTGGAAGGAAAAAGCGTCCACGATACTCACTTGCGTGTCATTCCTCATTCAACGTTCCCTCTCCAACCTGTCACGAGAGGAATCAAACATGTTCGTAGATCGAACTCTTCGATCTTATCCGTACAGCATCGGAAACGCAAATACTTTCTCTGCGTATATATCTTTCTGCGTATATATCTACGCTCTCACGCTTCTCCTTTCGTCCTGTCAAAGACGCACATCTTCATCTCGTTTCTCTCTTTCTTCATATCCGGTCTTTTCAGGAGCGCGATATCACTTTTTCTCGTGTAGTTTTGAAATTGGAGGAGCACCAAAACGAACGGTGCCACGGTGATGACGCGCGTCAATAACAGACATCTATTTTCTCGCGTGACAGTTGACAAGAGCCGCTCCGTTCGCATTTCGCCGGCGACGGCGCGATATGCGAGATGTCGATTTTGATGATTGCATCGCGGGAATAAAAATGACAACATGGCGCAACCAATCAGATTCGTCCCTTTTCGATAATCGTCTCTGTTTATATCGCTCGCACCTTTTACACTCAGGTTTCTTGCTCCTCTTCGGTCACACTCGAGTATATTTCCTCGTTTCTCAAGTATAAAATTTTTTATAAATTGCAATTAAAAAAAAAAATGGGAACGAACAAGTTTACATATTTTACTAGTTGCCATTGATTATCATCGTGACATGAATGACTAATATGTAGATAATAAAGTTAGGTTAAGTTTGGTTATTTGTTTAAGAAATTTTTCGTAAAAATTCAATGAAATGTTATTTACGATCGAGAGTTATATGATTCGCGCGGGTTCGCGATATTTGCGACGATGTTTTTCGAAAAGCGTCGCAACAATGGATTCTCAAGAATTTATATTGCAACCTCATGATAATTTTACATCGGTGCGACGAAAATCTCTGAAGATTGCTATTCTAGGTGCACCGAATGCTGGAAAAAGCACGCTGATTAATCAACTTATTAAAAGATCGGTAAATAAATATTAGATTATTTTTATCTTTTTTTTTTATTCATAAGAAAAATGATTTGCCAGAATTTATTGTAGAAACTATTTTTTATCTTATATCTATTTATCTATTTTATTTTCTATATAATATTTTTTGTTTAAATTTTTCTTTCCGTATCTTATATATATATCTTTTTTTAGGTATGTCCTGCATCTTCAAAAGTACATACAACACAAACCAAAGCAGATGCAATTTATTGCGAAGATGATACTCAGTTGATATTTATGGATACACCTGGTATGGTTTCCACAAAAGAATGTATACGATACAAGTTAGCCGATACCTTTAGAAACGATCCAAAAGTTTCCTTGGTAACAGCAGATATTGTGGGAATTGTACAAGATGCCCAGAATATATACACTAGAAATAAGATCAATTCAAATATATTGAAACTATTGACTGAGAATATAATAAATAAGATTCCCATAATTTTAATTTTTAATAAGGTGGATAAATTGAAAAAGAAAGAGGTATTACTGCAACTTGTGAACATTATGATCAAGAACTCGAAATCTTTGAAGTTCTCTGATATATTTATGGTATCTGCTTTAACTGGGGATGGCACTGATGACTTGAGGGTAAATAAGTTTGCAACTGTGAATAATTAAATGCTTATAATGTAACATAAACAATTATTTTTTTGCCGATGAACAATTTTTGAATAATTTAAAATCTGTATTGTATGTAAATCACATTATGTTTTGCAGACGTACTTGTTGGATTCAGCTAAGCCGCGAGACTGGCAATATGAAGGTCATATATACAGCAATTACAAGTGCGAAGATATAATACAGCAGACAGTACGAGCAAAACTGATGGATATTCTACCGAATGAGGTTCCATATAACTTGAAAATAAAATTGCAACACTTTGATACAGGAGCTGACGATAATATTATGGCAGTAGTGACTGTCACATGTCCCAAAAAAAATATCGCTAGACTCTTAATGCGTAGGAATATGAATAATTTAATAGGCAATAGAATAAAACAAGTTGCTGTTATGGCAGAGCAGGAATTGCGGCATGCTTTTCGAACACCGGTGAGATTGAGGCTAATCGTGCATTCTCCAACATGATTCAGTTTGCTATTATTATTTGTAAAATAAATAAATAATTGATAATTACAGAATTAAAATATAATTTCCATTAATTTTATTTTTCTAACCTGAGGATTTGCCATTTTCTTTTTACGAAAGTTCAAAGCTAGTGAATCTGATTAGTCTATTTGAAATAAAATTTAACAGCAAAATGATATTTTTTGATGTAACGCGTATAAATAAAAATAATATATAATTACAATATATATGACAATTTACATAGGTAATGAAACATATTTATTCATATGTTTTCCTTTCTACATTTATTTATAACTCTATGATGCAAGGTATCATTTTTTTAAGGATTAGACTTCTACGTATTTTTAATCTATGATTGTACGAGAAGTGACGTCATCCTGTTCCGTCTTAAAAAGGCGGGAAATGCTGTCAAATGCGCGTAGCGCGTAGAAACGGCGCGATAATAATGGCGCAGCGTCGTATAGAGTGAGTAGATTGTGAAAATAATTATTTGGAAAAGAATTTAACAAAGTATTTCAATTATTAATAAGTCCAATGACATAACATAATTCGATCGATAACATAAAACTCATGATTTCAGTAATTGACATGTAATTTGACAATTCTTTTTCTAAACATGTTATCTTTCGAGTAACATCGTGTTGTTTTATCGTTACAGCTCTTTCTTCACGAAAATATCGTCCAAGAAGGAAAACTCGAGCGAGGATTCGGAGAGGTACGTGTTTGGTTATAAATGTTAATAGTCTCTAGGTAAATTGATTATGTTAAAAATCCTCGCCACTTGCTCGCGCTTGAGCTCGCTGACTTTATCAGTTCGACGTTTCGAGTTCGCGAACACAGCTCATAATCGATTTGTTGTCGTTTTTAATTGGATACATACAACCAACAGCAACAACTTGTCTGACAAGGAAAAGAATCAGAATGCACCGGGAAGCGGCAAACGGAAGAGAGATAACAGCAATAGATTTGCTAGGTTAACAAGAGAATTATTTATTTCATATTTCTCTGTTCTCTTTCCCATTTATATTATTTTTTAAAATTGTTGTTTTTATAGTTCTCTTTCCAAGAAGATAGACCACAAACTTACGAAGCCAAAGACAATTTCCAAGACACCTTCTCCAAGTGCAAAACCTCGTGCAAAGCTGGGTAAATATACTGCTGAACTATTGTATATTGAATGTTATATAATTATTTTTTTAGAAACCACTCCAAAAAATAAGTCTAATAAACTTTCACCTGGAGCACCAAATAAAAAGAGGAAACTGACAAACACTCCAAAAAAGGAGACAAAAGATGAATCTAAAAATGTGAATGGAGCTGAGAAAATAAAAAATACTCAAGTAGAAAATGATACAGTTGAAAGTGAACAGGAAAAAGAAGAATCTATTTCTCCAGAAAAAAAATTTGGTTCTGATGAGGAAAAAAAAACGAAGAATATTGTGAAAAAGAAACGAGCCAGAATAATAGTAGATTCCAGTGACGATGAGGATCACCTACCGGTAAATTTAGGTCATTCTAAAATTGATAATCCTTTCATAAAAGAAAATATATTTTGGATTAAATTTATATGTTTGTAAATTTTTGTTTATATTTGCAAATAATTATTTATAGTTACCTGAAAGTTCCAAAAAATTGGAGGTTAATAGCAAAGAAAAAAAGATTGAAAGCACAGATGAGTGTAGTAAAATAAATAAGAATGCATCAGATGATGAAACGAATCAAAATATTTTGGATATCAAGGAGAAAACCGAAACTCTGAAGAAGGAACCTACACCAGAGAAGAAGTCAAAGACTACTAAGAAAATGCATAACTTTTTCAGTACGTATTAAAAATTTAAATATTTTTAGATTATTAATTAAAATTTAAATCAGAGTGTATCTTTAAATAATGTAAAATTATAAACTTACAAGCTTTAATCTGATTTAAATAGTTATTTAAATCTTGTTAAACAGCATCTAAGGAAAAGAATGATGCAAAGGATAAAATAGGTGATGCAAAAAGCAATAACCAGTCTTATAATCCTAGCACATCTGATTATCATCCGATAAACAATGCATGCTGGAAACGAGAAGACAAGTAAGTTGGAACTATGATTGGAATGGAGAAAAATTTCAAAAAATTTTAAATTCTATCTTTTTCTGAAATTTATTTACAGAACTCCATATAGCGCTTTTACGCGCACTTTGGAGCTTATCGAAGAAACGAGTGCGAGATTGAAGATAATAGAAATATTGTCAAATTACTTTCGATCTGTCATAGTTCTGAGCCCCATGGATCTTTTGCCAAGTGTATATCTGTGCCTTAATCAATTAGCTCCTGCATATGAAGGTAAATATTGAAAAATTATGTACATTATTATATATAGAGAAAATAATATTTTAATTTAAAGAGATAGTTATTTAAATTTTATTTATTTTATATATTTGATTAGAGATTGCTTGTGCAGTGTTTATTTTATTTTAGGAATTGAGCTTGGTGTTGCTGATACGAACTTGATGAAAGCGATAGCGCAATGTACCGGTAGGACATTGGCGCAAATTAAAGCCGATGTCCAGGAAGTTGGCGATTTGGGAATTGTAGCAGAAGGTAGCAGATCCAATCAGAGAACTATGTTTCAGCCAGCACCGTTGACAGTTCCCATTGTATACTCTAAATTGAAAGAGATTGCTCAGATGACGGGCCATGCGGTAATCCATAACTATAATCAGAATTTATATTATCAGTAATATGAATTTAAGTTAGGAAAACTTTTGCGGATCAGTAATATAAAATAAAAAAAGAAGTTTTAATTTAAGAAACTAATTTTTAATCTAAATTACATTTAATTATGTTTATATACTACATATATGTTTCAAATTATATAAAACACATTTAAAAATAAAAATTGATATTTATCTAAATTGAAAAACTAAACATAACACATTGAAAAATATAAATTAGAAGAGTTTAGATTTATTTAAAAATAAAATGTAAAAAAACTATTATTTGTACAAAATAATTTTTTTTTTTATATATACAGTCTTTGACGAAAAAATTGGACAAGATTCAAACGTTGTTTGTGGCATGTCGTAATACGGAAGCAAGGTATCTTATTAGATCGTTAGCTGGAAAGCTTCGTATAGGTTTGGCCGAACAATCTGTTTTACAAGTAAGTCGTTGACGTCGCGCGTTGTTACGATCGATATTTTTATTTATATTTTCTTAGGCATTGGCTCTAGCGTGTGCTATGACGCCGCCAGAACAGGATTATCCACCAGAAATCTTAAACGCGAGCAAGAAAATGTCGACCGATCGTTTTAAAGAGAAATACGATGAAATAGCACTAATACTAAAAACAACGTATTGGTAAGCAATTATTTTGAAAATACTAGTCTGAATATTAAAGTGGATTAATGAAAAGAAGATATAATAAAAATATATAACACGTTTTATTTTAAAATAATTTTTTAAAATAAAATATTTGTTTAGGAGAGAGAGAAAAAAAGATATTTTCGCGCATACACAAACACACAATAATAAAGTTATTAAATTATTAATTAAAATAAGTATAATTAATCACAAATAAAGTTTTATTTATTTTTTTTTGCTTAAAAATAAAATATTAAATATTTAAATATCAATTTCTTATTTTTTGATAATTAAGATGACATTTATTTAGTGAGTGTCCGAACTACAATCTTATAATTCCCGTTTTACTGGAAGATGGAATCAATGCCTTGCCGAGTAAGTGCAAGCTCACTCCTGGAATACCTTTAAAACCTATGTTGGCACACCCTACGAAAGGTGTTCAAGAAGTCCTTACACGATTTGAGGGTTTAAAGTTCACATGCGAGTGGAAATATGATGGAGAGAGAGCACAGGTTTTTATTTATTTAGCTTTGCAAATTACCAGATAATACTATATGAAAAGAAATGTAATATGTGCCAGAATCAATTATCTGAAATTGCGATAATTTCAAGAAGTCGATTATAATATTATAATGCAACAGATACACGTCGCGGATAATGGCCAAGTCAATATCTATAGTCGAAATCAGGAAAACAATACTAGTAAATATCCGGATATCATTAAACGATTCAAAAATACTCGTGGTGATTTGGTGAAGAATTGTATACTTGATTGCGAGGCTGTTGCCTGGGACAATGAGCAGAAACAGATTCTTCCATTTCAAATACTCAGCACGAGAAAGCGAAAGGTAATATAGTTTATAAATGTAATTATTACGATTATAATTGTCATAATTTAATAGTCACTATGATATTATAATTAATGTAATTGTTATAATTGTTTGTTTTAAAATAACATTATTTTTGTTCTTAGGACGCCAACGAAGAGGATATAAAAGTGCAAGTATGCGTATTTATGTTCGATCTGTTGTATTTAAACGACGAGCCGTTGGTAAAAAAACCCTTTGCAACGCGTCGCGAGTTGCTGAAGCAGCATTTCAAGGAGGTAGAAGGCGAATGGAAATTTGCCAATAGTATGGATACTACAACGATGGAGGAGGTACAAGTCTTTTTGGATGAATCTGTGAAGGGTAACTGTGAGGGTTTAATGGTGAAGACGCTGGAGGAGGATGCAACTTATGAGATCGCTAAGCGATCGAGAAATTGGTTGAAGCTGAAAAAAGATTACTTGGACGGCGTGGGTGATACACTAGATGTGGTTGTAATCGGTGGTTACATCGGCAAAGGAAAGAGAACGGGCACTTATGGTGGCTTCCTTTTGGCTTGTTATGATCAAGAAAACGAGGAGTACCAAAGCATTTGTAAAGTACGTTTTTATAACATATTTTATCGATATTATGAAAGTGAAGAGAAGGGGCATGCATTAACAAAAATTTTTTGTGTTAAATAATTCCAATATTTATTGAGATATTGTTAAAATATCTTTTTCAAATTACGAAAAAAATATGATAAATTTGATAAGTTTTGTAATTTGATGTATTATTTTAGTTCGTATATTAATGTATATTGCTTTTTTATAAACAGATCGGCACAGGCTTCAAGGAGGAAGATCTTGAGAACCACACAAAATTCTTAAAGGATCATGTGATACCCCAGACAAAATCGTACTATCGTTTCGACAGCAGCCATGAGCCCGATCATTGGTTTGAACCAGTACAAGTGTGGGAGATTAAATGCGCCGATCTCTCCCTATCGCCAGTTCATAGGGCAGCTATCGGAATAGTGAGTTTCCAGAGTTTTAAATTCTTTTAATTACATCAAAAAACTTATTAAAATTAATATTGCATAATAGAAATGTTTTAACTTCGACATTCTCAATTAAAAAAATCTTTTGGCATGAGAATGCGTTGGCATTTGCGTTATTGCAGAATTTCAAGAACATATAATATATCTTTTTTCTTCAAAAGTAAATTGAAATGATATCACGAGTGGTTTCTGCTATTAAATATCTTTTGAATTAGAAAATTGATCGTTATATATTAAATTTTAAATAAAAATTATAAATTTTAAATTATATTAAAATATATCGTTACGTATTAAATTTTTTGCTTTATCTAGGTTGATCCAGAAAAAGGTATATCCTTAAGATTTCCGCGATTTATTAGGATACGTGAGGATAAAAACTGTGAAGAAGCCACTTCTGCTCAGCAGGTGGCAGATATGTACAATAATCAAGAACAGATTAAAAACAAAACATCGGCATCGAAAGCTACTGAAGAAGATTTCTATTAATTTTTTTTCTTTAATGTATATGTCTACACACAAATCTGGTATGTCTTCTATTTTTTATAATTATGATTTTGTAAGGACTACTGTAAATAAAACGTATGCATCATCTTATATGACTTATATATGGCACCAAATTACTATGTAATATTCCATTCTTATCGCATCTGATATATTTTTAATAAAAATATATTGGGCGACTATAACTTTTATTATTAATATTTTTTTTTAATTTTTGTTTATACGACGTTATATATATCAATAACTTTGAAATGATATTAAATTGAGAGTTTAGTAATTTTATATAGTAATAAATTTAAAGATTGAACAAATTAAATAAACATCACAGCTACTATTAGTAACATTTTTTAATAATTTATACATTCATCGCGATATCGCGGAAGAAGTGATTCATCTCGGCAATGCGTAGCGTTCTTTATCTAGGACGGCTCTTATCCAGTTATCTTATATTTGCCATTGATAAAGCAACGGCTAGGTGATGATACTCGGGGTACTCCGACGTCCACGATCGACTAATTACGTTTTTTGTCTTGTCGCGTTTTCGAAATATTGTCTTGTTTGTCGATAAGAAATTAATTCGCGACGGAGAATATATTCCGAGGAAGCAAGAAAGCAAGGAGATGGTTGTCAAGAATTCTGCACCGCTGCTGGAGAAGCAGATCGGCTGTATCAAATTTACGATTTTTTGCTTGAACGTGATAATATGGGTGGGTACGCAAAGTTATCGTGATGATTGCATCGTCTTGTGAAGTTAATAATGTGCTAGTGAAATAATATAATACGATCTATTTTTTACGTCAAATATGAAAAGAACAAAAGATGAAATGAATGAGGAGTATGCATATATAAATAAATGCATTTGTTATGATAATTTTCAAAATAGAATTTTCAAAAAGAATTTTGTTTTAATTGTATTTATTTTTTCTTTTCTTTAAAAAAAATATTGCTATTAATTTGTTTGATAATATAATTAATTATTAAAATAAGTTTAAATTTAATTTTATTTCTCAATACAAAAAGTGAGAATTATAAATACGTTCTGTTATATTATTAGAAAGAAGTTTGGAAATTCAAATTTGATTTAAGACTTATATGTGTATAATTATTTTTGGTACAAGTTCACGCAAAAAAATATAAAAAATATTAATTGAATAAATTTTATAAGATTTATAAGAAAAAATTAAAATAAACATTTAAAAAATGTGTGTGTGTATCTTTGTGTATAGTTATAAAATGTAATTTATATAAGATTTGTTTTGAAATAATTTCTCTATTATATTGTTAATATGAATTGTTTTATCTCTTTAATTGTGATATAATTTTATAATTAATTTAATAAATTTTAAAAGATACTTTAAAAGATTATCTTTGTTTTATCTTGCTATTGTATTATTACAGTTAAAAAACAAAAGTTTTCTCAGAGAAAAAGAAAGGACTATTGTCGCTTAATCGTTAATTGATTCTATTAATAAAATTCTTATGCTTTTGTTGAAAGATCCTGGGCTGTGCAATGTTCGGATTGTCGATATGGATGAGATTCGAGCCAATGTTTGAGGAATGGGTAGAATTCTTGGATATGTACGAATTTTACATCGGAATTTATGTTCTGATTGTAACTTCGGTGTTCATCATGGCCGTCGCCTTTATCGGTTGCGGTGCTGCACTTATGGAGAACATACTGGCTTTATACATCGTAAGAATGTTTATCGTGCACTTTAATTCGGCAATTCTGAAAAGAAATCATTTCTGAAGGAACTAATTTTTAAAATTATTTTCTATTTAATTATTTGAAATTGTTCTAATTTTATTGCAAATTAATAATCTTTATCGAATATTTAATAAAAAAAATTTACTGATAAAACATATTGTTTAATGCTTCTTTTTTTATTAAATATTTCAATGTACAGTAAGTTAATTTTTTAAGTGATCAATTCTTTTCTTGCTAAATTAAATTTTTAAAACGGAAATTATATCTTTATTATTATAAGATTTCATATGGCGATTTATCATAGAGATTTTCGTGATTTTAGCATGTGGGCCTTCAACTATTTAGTTTCATCTGCGGTTTATCCGGAGCGGCAGTAATCCTTGACTACTCGACGTATGACAGTAAGATTCAACCCATCATCGAACGGTCCATGTATAATCTTATCAACAACTCCTACCACGAAACAGCGGGCTTTATCCTAAGAATAATCCAGGAAACTGTAAGATGTATAAAATATCTTAAAAATTTTATTTCTTTTTTTGATTTTAATCTTTTCTTCAGGAAGAAAAAAATAAAAGCATGTAGAATTATGTATCTATTAAATTAATGTTTAATAGGTCGGATGCTGCGGAGCTGACGGGCCCAGGGATTACACGCGCCTGCGTAAACCGTTGCCCACCGAATGCCGAGACACAGTTACTGGAAATGCTTTCCATCACGGCTGCGTCGAGGAACTGTCCTGGTTCCTGGAAGCAAGATCGGGATGGCTGGCTGGTTTAGCAATGGCATTGTGCATGCTTCACGTAAGTTTTTATTCTTTACCATATTTTTTACATTTTTCAAGAAGAAAGAATACACAATTTTTTAATTTAGCTACGAAAATAGACTAATCATCTATCGTCTTCTTTCTTCTAATTATATTTTTCTTATCCTAATTATTGCAGGTGATTATAGCTGTATTGACATTAACGCTTATTCGAGCGATCAAAAAAGAAGAGGAGTCTATTACATTCAAGCGTTAATTCATTATCTATGATATGACAGTAAAATTATTGTAATTATATTTTTTCATAGAAAAAAAAGAAATGAAAAATTGAGTACATTTTGTATTGAATTGCAAATTTTTTATTGAACTTACATCCATTTCGAGAATGACATTTATCTAAAATATATATGTAGTTTTTAATGCAGTTTTAATTTTTATAAGTTTTCAATTTTTAAAGATGAAAAAATTTCTTATTAATTTATTTTTTAGAATAAATTCCCTTGATTAAAAATTTGACTTCTTAAAATAAACATCACACATAATTTATGTCACTATAGATTTTTAATTGTCACTAATTTGCAGCAAAATTTCATCTATTTCGCTTGAATGTCACGTTTTGTACCTATAATCATTCATTTAATCTTCTTTTTATAATTTTGTATGCAATTTTTGTATTTACAAAATATACATCTATAATTTATTAATCACGTTTAGAAGATAGTAATCATTGAAAGGGATATTTTAAAATAGCATAAAACAGTGAATATATAAATCAATTGAATTGTTATTTCTAATAATTTCGAAACGAATATAAATAATCGAATAATTCGCAAAGAACGGGATATCTTTGATATTTTACGTAAAAAAGTTATCATACTAATAAATAAAAAAGATTAAACATATAAGAAGCAATGTAAAATGTAATTTTAAATTATTATTACATACGAATGTAAACATGAAATATTTATAATATTTTACATAAGTAGTGATGCATAATAAAAATTAGTATTTTATTTTATGCTGGAGAAAATTTCGAATTTTTCAATCCATAATTATCTTAATGTAATTTCGTTTTATAGATCGTATATTGAATTATTAAATTCGTGAACTTTTAAATAAATTATATTACTTTAAAATATATATTATTCTTAAATATGATGTATATATGTGCGTGTATGTGTGACATTATATTATCAACGTTTCGTTTTTAGGATTTAGACTTGTTGCAATACGATAAAAGAGGAAGAGAGATTTTACGTTTTTATTTTATTTATTTACAAAATACGCGATATACATACAATATATGATATACAATATTATAATCAATAATTTATTTACAATTTTCGATGCGGTCCAAGGATCCTAGGATCATTGTCGATCAGTTCGTTATATGATTCGAAATTGTGCAATCTTGTAATTATTCTGATATGCAATCTGCTGCGTCTTTTCATGTTCTACTTGTAGTGACTTAAATCATTATTGAACACTATTATGCAGCAGTTATATAATTACGAGAAATTATAGAAATTATATTGAAAAGTATTATGAAATTGCAGCATTATTATCGATGTTATTTAACACAAATAAGTACGTTAAAATTTCTTGAGAAAAATAATATTTTAATTAGCATTTTTTATCTGTAAATATGTATATGACGTTGACTTCAAAAACAGATTTCTAATTTAAACTTATTCAATATTAATTATTATTTCACAATATTAACTTATGTATACAACAATAAATATATATGGCAACCAATGCACATATAAATTTGCGAGAAATAATATATTTATATCGAAAAATTTCTCATTACAAATAGCCATTAAATTAATAAAATCGTACTGTTTGTGTTTACGCATTGTTTATAATGTTTATCATAAGTAGTACTTATACAAAGAGAATTATCAAAATTTAGTTCGAAGGAACAAATCTACTAGGTGATAGCAATTGAACCGCAAAAGACTCGACGATCAGATTAAAATCTAACCGAGAAAGGGAAAAGGTGGATAGGGCACCGGCGCTGGATAATAACCGGGATATGCCGGTACCGTCGGCTGCACTGGCACCGTGTTAGTAATGTAAGTGGTGAGCTCTGTAGGTACGACCCTCGTGGAGAAGAGGGTGGTATAAGCGGTTTTAGCGCCGAAGGTGAGCTTTAATACCCGTGAGTCGGACACGGTCGCAAAAGTCTGAGTGACCAAGGGCGCGCTTGTTATCGTAAATTGTGGTTGCTGCGGGAATAGCGGTACTTGCGGCACCTGTGGCTGCAGCACCGGACTCAGGGTGGATGTGCCATATTCGTAGGAGGTCCTGAAGGGAGCAGAAACGTGCAAAATATAATATGTATAAGATGACACAATATATTATATGTATAATTAATTAACGCATATAATTCATTAAAAATATATTATACCAACCTAGGTACAGTGGCAACTGGCCTGGACAATGTCGAATAAATAGTATTTCCCGCGCTCACTACAGGAACCACATGCGATTCGTACATCGTTTCCAAAACGACCACTGGCCTAGATGTGGTGATAACTTGGGGTTGCGGTTGACCGAAATATTTTAGCAGGGCCAATTGTTGCACCTGTTCTGGAGTAAGCTGAGGTTCGGCACTACTACTGGTAGCGACGTCACTCTTGCTCTTGGATGGTAATGAGGACTTGAAGATATCCAGATCGGAATCGGCATCGTTGCTAGGCGCCACCACTCTCTTGGGTACATCCTCATCATCACGATCGTCATCGCCGAAGTCAAGCTCGAGATGCAGTTCGCTACCGGCCTCGTCGAGCTTTGAATTGAATTCATTCAGCGTTTTGCTTGGGATGAACTGGTAGATTTCCATCGGCGGAAGTGTTTTTGTCGCCGTCACCACTCGAGCGATGTTGTACGTTTGTACCAGGGTCAAACGGGTGGTGCTGTTGCCGCCGTAAATCACTGGTAACATATGTGTCTTTAGCAACGTCTGCGTCGTCGAGAATGTCTCTGTCCGCGTCTCTAACGGCGGCGTTGCCTGGCTGGCATCCAAAGAGATTGCCGGTAGCGTCGCAACGGATGAATCAAGTGGCAGAGTCGATTCGTAGGCGGCTGCCGTGTTTGCCAGGATATTCTCCGTAAGCGGTTCGGTAGGTGCGATGGAACTAGTCGGTTCGGCCGTCGCAAAGGTCTTCTTGATGGTAGAAGTCACTGTAATGTAGCGAGTGTTCCGGGCTGTTCCAACCTGGAAGGACAATTTTGATTATTGTGGCAATAAAAAGAAACACGGCTGCTTTGCTCATGTATTTTACAGCTAACAACGTCAAGCAAAAATATTTAATAAATTAAAAACTAATAATTCTATTGTTACATACAATATAACTGTCCTTTGGCATATATCCATCTTTGTTTATAAAAATAAGATTTTATCAAACTTTTTACTTAAATAAATAAATACTAGCAAATCGAGAGAACGCACTTGGAAGGAATACGGTGACTTAATAGTTGCTATCTCAAAGTACACATTGTCGAGATCTGCCGCAGTAGAGATTTCCACGTTGAGCGTTTCCACCGGGAGGATTTGCTCCGCAACATTCTGCTGGTGTTCCTGCTGCACACTGACGCTGGCCACATCCTCGCTCTCGCTAGGATCCAACTCGTCTTCCGCAAACTCCTTTCTCTGGATGCCGGATGAAGCCGCGTTGCTCGTTGTCACCGTCGTTTTGGTCTGCTCGTCCGAAATTACCACGAAAGATGATTCCGTTGTGCTTCCCTCAGTTGTTGATGATCGCGGATCCTCTTCGTCCGCCTGCTTGCGGATCATGATCCTTGGCTTTGGCGTGGTCTTGTACGACCAGCGACCTTGTGTCCTCGGTAACTTGACCTTGGGCACCGGAAGACTAGCAGTTGGTGATAGCTGCTGATCACTGCCCTTCGATTTGATCGATTGCTTCGAGAGTGAGCTGGTGGACTGACCACTTGGACGAAAACCGCTGCGACGGCGACTGGTCGACGCCTCTGTGGTGCTGGTGGTAGTGGTTATAGGACGATTCCTGAAGAGAAGTGTAGAGTTTCTTTCTTAGTGAAATTTGAACCAGGAATTACGCGAAGATCTATCATATTTTATATTTTATGTGATAATAAGACAATAATAATAGTTGTTTTGATTACGATTGTTTCGTAAGATATAACAAAAGATAAGTTACAAATTAATAAATTCTTTTCTTCTGATTGCTACTCTCTTATCAGAGACACTCACTTATAATTTGGGCGGGTCGTCGTCGCGCGATTTTTCCCCGTTCTCGTTTGTTGTTGCGGTTCATTATTCTCATAATCATCGGCAATCTTGTTTCGGAATTTGAGCCTGGGCTGATTGTTGGTGGTCGAGTGCCTTCGCGTTGTTCGTACTGGATTGGCTAATTCATAAATCATCAAGTTTCTCAAATCAATCCTTTCAGAGAATATATAATTTCTCAAAAAATAACAGAAAATTTTATTACAAATATTATTGAAAATAAAAAATTAACACATAGAAAACTTTTATGTATCGTAAACCAGTAAGACAACTAAAGTTTCTGATAATATTTTTCAATATAAATAAATTTTTTTAAATTCACTGATTTATCATAGTTCTCACCGGAGGGTGCGTTAAAGAGAGCTTCTAAGGGCAAGGAGGACTCCTCCTGCTGCTGGTATGTCGGAGTAGGCTCCAGTTGAGGCTTGAGCTTGCCATGATGCGGGCCTATGGTCTTCAGGATTCGATTTGTGCTGGACGGACGAATCATATCTTCGATCACTGGTTCGTTCGGCTCCGTCAGGATTCTGGACGAGCTCTGTAGCACCTGGGCATACTTGCCGTTGATGTAGGTGCCGATTACGCTAGTCTCATGCACGGTGGTGAGACCGTCCTTCACGACGGTACCCCCGAGTTTGGTCACCAGACCGGTCGGGTTCTCCTTGTCCCTTCGCGCGGTCGCGCGTGGCTTGTGATGAGGTTTCGACGAGGGTCGCAGATTGATCAACTATAGAAACCAGGAATCAAGTAGTTGAAGAAACATGGTATCATGAAAAGATTATATTGGGATAATAATTATATGCAAAAGCTAAAAATATGATTCATGTAAAAAATAATAATCTTTACATATTTAATAAAAAGATGTTTTTAAAAATTTTTCTATAGTCTAAAAAATATTGACAGAGAGGAAGAAAAAAGGTATCATAAATATAACAAAATATTTAAATTATAATTGAATTTAAATTATAATTATATGTGGGAAATAATATAATAACAATAATTTTCTAAGCTTTTGATAAAACTGAGAAAAGAGTATCAAAAAAATTTATTTAACATTAGTGGCTAAAAAATAATTTTCAGTATTTTTTGCTATAAAAAAAAAATTTTTTCAAATCTAGATTATCGATTTTAAGTGCCCCAATCTTCGATATTTTTCGATGCAATAAATGCTGAAATTTAAATTAAATTAAATGCAAAAATTATTGTTGGAAAAGGAACGCGCGTTCGTCGCGCTTCGCGAGTGAAACCGATTTATCGAGGCGATCAGATCAGACTTTCACGCCGATCGCCATCGTTGAGGGAGAGAGGGAGGGAAAGGCAGCTGGAAAGGATCGGCTAGAAAATTGATTACGGCACGCGGAAAATTACGCCGACGCAATTATTCCGCATACAATTTCGTTTGCGGTTTCGCGCGAGAATTATCGTGAAAGCTTGCTTATAAGATAAAGCAATTGCGCAATTTTATGGAAAAAACTACGAACTGATTTTATATCACGATAGTTTTTTCATCCCGCTCTGACCGGATAACCCATTTTCCATCGGGTGTTCGATTAAAACGATCAACATTTCGCTGAACATGTTTTAGAAACGATGTTGGTGAACGACGCAGTCCGGTTTGGCGACAATCAAAAATATCGAAACCAGATTCTCGATTTTCGTGTCCGCGACTCTCGTTCATGGGCAAAGATCAATGTCGCTTTTATAAAACTGGATATTTGAGTTTTTGCGAAATCACGCGAATGCGAAATCATCTCCTGATTGAATTTCAACAAAGCCAATATCATTTTTGACAAATCGAGTCAAATAATCTGTATTCTACAAATTTGTGGACAGAATTATATGAAATATACTATAAAATTTAATATATAAAAGAAATGTAACTAACATTTTTATAAAGAGAATATAAAGTTATATACATAAATTATGGATATACAAAAGAGTATTAAACTTATCGCACAGTTTATTGATTAAAAATTGATATTAGCTATTTTAGAATTAAATTATGAATTTATAGTAAAAAAACTGCAAAAATCTCCGATGAGTCTATTAATCAATTTATAGAAGAATGACTAAATTGTTGACATTAAAAGTTGACATTTTCTAGCTCTTTTAAAATTAAATTATGAATTTATAGTAAAAAAACAGCGAAAATCTCCACTGAGTTTATTGGTCAACTTATAGAAAAATGACTATTTGAACATTTAAAATGTCATTGTCTTTAAAATATTAAAATATTATTGATGATCTGGAAAAAAGTATTACATACTTTTATATAAAAATATTGTATTATAATTGAAGTAACTTATTTTATTTTCTTTGTTTATTCTACAGAGAAAACAGATACAAGATATTTCATCTAATTTTATGATATCAAAAAAACCAAGAAAGAGAGCTATTAAAAAACATAAAATATAAATACAAAAATGGAATACGAAGTGAACATGATCTGTGAAAAAATACAAAATAATATAAGGAAGAAATAATAAAATTATGTACCATGAAACATGTTTCTAGAGCATAAAGATAATGATATAGCATTTACTTTATTCACTTTGATGATATTAGAGATATTATTTCTTTAATATTATATGTTTTACTTACCCTGTAAGTTTCATCGATCACTTCCGTCGGCTGTTTTGAGAGAAAATCGTATTCCGGTTCGGCGAGATTATTTTTTACACCTAGAGCTTCATCCTTGGCACGTATCTGAACGACAGACGACAATACTGATGTCTTCGTTGTTGCCTGTTTATTTGCCTCCTAAAAGAAAAATCCTCTAAATATTCACTCTCTATTCGCGTTTCCAAAATAATGCCTCAATTTATTTCGCTATATATATATATATAAATATCTTTTATTTTGTCATCTTTTATTTTAATCATTAATTTTGCATTATTTTATTATTGAAAAAAAGAATTTATTCTAATATAATCATTTAATTTTCGAAAAGTGAACTATTAAATACAAAATTATATGTATATGTGATTTATAATTATAATTTCAATATAATTACAATAATTTGTTGAAATATCCAAACATGTTTCTAATTATATTGTATATTACATGTTAAAATTATTTGAAAAATATTTCCAATTACATATAATTAAACTTAAAGAGATTAAAAATATTCAAAAAATTAATTTTATTCTTTCTAATTTACCTGACTCTTCGTCGTCTTCGATGCAGCATTCTCGGACGAGTTCACCACGTTCTGCTGGACCACGGAATTCACGACAATTTTTGTGCCCTTTATCTGTTTCTTCGTCTCACCATCCTGGGTTTCGACCTTGTGAGTCTTGCTAGGCTGGATGTCGGGGACATTCTTCTTTTGCTGCTGCAGTTCCGTCGGCTTTGTATGAATCGGTGGTTTGGAAGATGCAGTCTTCTTATTGGAGTCCCCTTCTGAAAACAAACGACGCATTTGCATACTCGACGACTATAGAGAATAAAAATCGCGATTCCGCGAAGAATCTCAAGGATCAGAAAAATGAGAGTAAAAAAGCGCTACTTGACAATCAACATTCTTTGTCAAATTTTTTACTCTTTGGAATGAGAAGATAAAGAACATGTGGAAACATATCTTTTCTCGATTCAATTTTAATTATGCTTACATAAGATTTAAATTTTGATTATATAAATCTAATTTAAATTTAATTATATTATGTGTTGGCATCATATTATTTTATTTGATTTTAATTTTGATATAGAATAAAACTTTGATTAATTTTCGGTTGATATGACAGATTGTTGTCATAATTATTTCATTTAGCATCAAAATTGATCTTTGTATTAAAAAAAAAAAGGAAGCAGCTTTACACACTGAGTATTATAGTTTGAAAAGTCAAGGAGAAAAAATGACAGAAGAATCATAACGAGCGAACAATGGCATCATCCGTACGGAGACACAAATGACGATATGCAAAAGAGATTGGACCCCAATACCTCGCCAAGGTCTGTCTTGTAATTGTACGGACTCTTCAGCGTTTCAAGGTCCCATTGAATAATCGTACTTGCCATGAATGAGCACAGCATAACAAAAAGATGTCGATTGCGCTTAGAAAGTAATTCCTGGCATTATTCTCAAATTCACATGACACTTCATGGCTAGAATCATTTAGAATTAAACTATGTTTGTAGCGAATCTTCTGTTTGCGCAACAGCTTTTCGCGACATTTAATTCTCACTTAAAAACTTCAGCGAAGCTCTTTAGTGAACGATGATTGACAGCCGAATGAGACGAACATTTTATATCGAATGTAATTATGTGTTAAGGATTAAATAGATGCAAACAATAAATTATTTACTAATTAATCGGGCTTGAAGGAAATTTGACAGTAGGTCATGGCATAGATTATGACAGTGAGAGTAATTAGACTTTCGAATTAAAATATAATATATTATTTTATTATTTATTATTAAAATAATATTAATATATTTTAAGAATCTCTGATAGATATAATTATTATAATTATAGACACACATACTTATTTATACAACTATACGTGTGTATCAATAATAAATAAAATTTTGGAAATTTTAAAAAACTTTTACCTGGCGGAGCGCTTTGAGGGCTGAAGACCATCACTGTGTTGCCGAGTGTCGTGGTGAAGTCCAGAAATCCGTAGACCGTTTGCGTGGTGAAGTCATTATTCGTAGATGCTGGTTCGAACGTTGCAGATGAGTCCAACGAATAGCTCTTGTAAACTTGTGCAGCAGATACTGCAACTGCACGATCACGATTTCATAAAATCCTCTGTTTCATCTTTATATAAAATATAAATTTTTCACGAGAATCGCAAGTGTAAAAATAAATATAAAACATATTATAAAATGATATAAAGATATAGAAAGAAAAATATAGTATAAAAGAATTGATCGGAGTAATTTTATGCAACTCATAATAATATATGTATTCATAATAATTTAATTAAAAATCGATAAAAACTGTTATATATCTTTTTTACTGATAATATTTGTTTGCGACGCGATTGATGGAAGATTTCTGATTAAAAGGAATTTTAATAGGAAGAAGTTCTTTTTATCTAAAATTTTGCATTCATTAGCAATGACATCACTTAACTCACCGTACGCTAAAGCTGCGGCAAACACGAAATATCTCGATGTCATTGCGCTCAATCTGATCTCATCATACGGAATCTCGCAATCTGAAAGTATAAGATTAAAAAAACATATAAAAATTATCTCGTAGTATGTATATTATCCCGTACATGATGTAGAATTTAATTTACATATGCGATAGCTATCGGCCGATTTCACTTTTTCACTTTAGAAAATTATAATATTATTTACAATTTTAACGGTATTTATAATTTTTAACGCGATAAATTAATAAATAAGAATAAAAAATATAAAAATGAAAGAAGAAACAATGCAAAAATATTTTGCTACATTACATAGTTGTCTGATAATTTAGCTTATAAAATTGTTGTATTTGTCACACGAATATGTAGTAATTTTTTTTTTTTGCAATCGTGGGAGAATCGAGTGATTCTCAAACGATTACGCAATTATTGCAGTTGCACGTGCAATCAAGCACTTGTAGCTATTTGCTCGAATGAGTAAAAATGGCGTGTTGCATCAACTGCGCGAATATGACAGATTACTGTGTTATTTTGCGAAGCACCGTTACTTCCCTTCTTCCTTAATAATTAACAATTATGTAAAAAATATTCTGCTTCATTAAAGACGTCTTGTCTACTATCTCGCGCTTGTCTTCTGATGAGAATTGCTAATTATCCGTCTCCTACATTATTATCTATCTCCTACGTGAGAGAATGTCCTCGGATTCAGAATTACTCTATGAAGCAAATATTCCAATGGATAAAGACATCATCGCCGCTCGTACGTTTTACACAAATCCGGATGTTTTATAATATCCAATATTAATAGCAATAGCTATATAGTAGCATAATCATTTGGAAAGTATTTCTACGTATTTTCCATGAGCGAAATGTTAATTTTGTTCCGAGTCCTTGAATGTTCTTACATAGATTCGATGCATAAGCGTCATATATCATTGTTAATAATTTCTCACAGACAAGCGTGAAATGATTTTATTTTAAAAAATCTAAAGAAAAGAATTAAGCTTTTTAAAAAGTAAATTGAAGAATTAGACAAAATATATTAGTGCGTAGATTATAAAATAGAATTAGTAAGTAGCATTAATTAATTGATTTATTTAAAAAATAAATATATATTTTTTTTTATAAGTTCATCACTTTTTTCTGCATACATTTTTATTTCAATTTTTCTCAAATTACATTAAATTCCAATTTTTTCTATCGCTTTAATAAATAAAATTAAATTAAAATTAAATTAAATTAAAATAAAAAATTATTTCAATAAAATTATTTAGTATTTTTTAATTGCTTTATTCTTTTTATCTCAAGAGAAAGAGGATGATTTTAATACCATGAAGCATTGACATTGTCAATCAATCCTGATTCATTACAATGCCGGCAAGCCAGAATAAAAAAAAAGCGATTCGGTTTCGTGATTTGCGTGAAGCAATCAAGTGTCGCAAGTAAAAATTTCGTTCTCGCTCGATCGCTATCTGCTTGAGCATGAACATTGTGAGGCATGAGCTCGGGAAACATCCCGTGTGAGGCAAACGCAACGAGACAATGTTAACACAATCACTGCGCGTAGAGCTGAAATCGTTGCGTAATCGAGTAGGTGGGTGTCCGTAATCGCTTAGCTCGAAAACAATAGAAAAAGCAGCCTTCGGAGAAAGAAAGAGAAAGAGAGAGAAAAGGAACAAAGATACGACTGGAATCTGTAATTGCAGATCGGATCGGTATCCCAAACGCGCAGCGAGTTTCTCTAGTATTCCCAGGAGTGCGTCGCGTGCCGTTACAATGCGTGTCTTTACTACTGATATACGGGGTGTTCCAAACTTTGCTTTAATCGCAGCTTCCTTGTAAACATGATGGAACAAATTTTAATTTTTCAATTTTGCCAAAATTAAAAATTTGTTTCTCATATCTTTCTCTTATTATTAATTAGATTTTAAATTAAAATTCTATTAAAACTCAAAATTAACTAAAGAATATGATTCTATCATTGATTTTCTCTACTGAAGCTCAGTTTGCCAGAAATTTATTGAATTCTGATTTTGTTAATAATATATATATATTTGTAAAAAAATTTTTAATTATTTATTTATAATTTATATATTTTCTATACATGTAAACGAGTCATAAAAATTTGTTTTCACTGTTCGTATGTATGAAAAGGTAAGACATTACCTTGTCATTAAAAATTCGACTTGATCCGTTGAAATTCGAGGGCAAAGCTCCTTTTAATATAAAAGACATTCAATTTTTTTTTTTCGCCAAAGATGCAGAATCGCAATCAAGGATTCGGAATATCGAGATAAGGAACGCGCAGCATCGCGGAATCCGCTCCTTTCACCCGTATTCTCTCACGATCAATCTACCACGGCTGATCTCGCGGTGAGCTGTAATAATGACTGCGTGAGCTGTAACTGAAAAGAGCACAAACACATGACTCTTCTATCGCGAGGTACTTCTAATGATAGGATAGGCGATGCATTATACTGTAGAGAATATAGATAAGAGTTCACGGATTATTGCACAATCTTTCGATCGGCGAAGCGACTTCTAATTACAAGATTAATCGATTATTAATTAATCGTAACCACTCCTGTATCAATATTTGTATATATTTCGCGTGAAATAAATATAACAATAAATAATAATAAGATAATAACTGTATAGGAAGATCTTCTTTCCTTGGAAAAGATGAGTAGAGATAATATTCGTATTAATATATAAAGCAATAAAAATTGTATGTTGCCAAAAGAGAGTTGAAAATAATATTAAATTAAATTTAATAATTAACGTCAAATTTTGTTTGACTAATAAAACTAATTAATAATAATGTTAATATTGTTATTAGCGGATAATAGATAGTTAACAGCATAATTCTATATTTCTCTGTGTGTCTGTTCTCTATCAATAATAATATTAATAGAAAATTTTTTTCAGCTACGAATGAAAATAACAAAGGCTCAGACAAAGTGGCACAAAAATAATCAGGGCAAAAATTCAAGGTGTACAAGATAACGATGATAAATCATTTCTCAAATCGTATGCGAAGGTAAAAAAGGAGTGGCCCTATTCTCTCTCTATCTCTCTTTCTCTAGCTCTATTCTACTACTATCATATACATATATATATTTATCACGCATATACGCGCAAGTACGTGCGCAGAAAGTAATGATCTGAAAAAAATGTTATGCCGCAACGCGTATAAGTCTCGCTTAATCGTTCTAGTGAATTCTTTCCCGCGCACATATGATTGGTTTTTCTGCGATTAAAATGTGTTTTCTTGCGGAAAAATAGCAGAAGTACAGTATGCTGAAAAATTATATGTATCTAATAAAATCAAACTTTTTTTACTCTTATTTTGCAGCGGACAATTATCTAATATTTTACATTTTAATTTATTTTATTGAGTTCATCAATGAATTATAAATTAAACATAAATAATAAATTGCTTCAAATTTAAAGCAGACTTGAAGCAAGTGAATGCTTGCAATCAGGCTGAGATGCGTTTTATGCGTCGTAAAAATGATCATCGCGAAGTCTCCATTTGGCGAAGATCAACCGCTGAGTCAATCAAGACAGATCGACTAATTTATTACGTCCATGAGAGTAAATTTCGTGGTCAAGAGTAATGATCGAGGTCCGTCTCGAGAAAGATATGTTAAAAACCGGTCATCAACGGTATTCTCGCTCGATCTCTCAAGATCACGGTCAGAGACCCCCGAGACCATCGACCATCAACCGTATCCCGAAGATCAACTGCCTACGCATCTCTACAATTTTATTTTCGGTTTGACATTACATTTCTCTGTATGAAGCTTTAATCGATGTAGTTTCGTTTCTCTGAATCCTTCGATTCGCTCTGATTCCTCTTTAATATATTTTAGACTTTAAACATAAATGAAACCAGTTTCTTTGTTTAATCTTTTCTTTCACATATGATCAAAATTTTTTAGAATTAATCGATACACATATTTCAATAAGTAATTAGCATTTTTCAATAATCAATATAAATGAGATATCAATATTTAATATTCTTTTTTTCAATAAATAATTAACAAATAATAGTAAATAAATAATAATAGAGTAAAACAAATAATAAATAATATTTAAAAAATAATAAGATCTTAGTTTATATATAAATATAAATTAGAGAGTTAATATATAATAAGAAATGACAGATTCTATGTTATTTTATTTATTTTTATAGCCCTGTTTGTGCAATGCCATGCATTCCAAAATCGAAAGAGAGTTCTTCGGAATAGAAATTTTTCGTCGTCGATATATCACTTTTGTCAATCTGTCATAGTATACAAGATATTCGCTTTGCTTTCGAACGATTCTCTTTCTTATTCAAACGACGTATGCTAATCAGTATTCATTCAATCATTTCTCCCCTTTCACCACCGTGCGGTGTCATTGAACGATAATATCGAAAAATGGTATGAGATGTTCCGGATTCCAAAAAAAACATAAAAAGAAGAAAAACATTAACATATTCATGTCTCCAAACGCATAAAGTATTCTTGAACATCACGTGAGATTAGATCCGCATATTCAAATCAGTGTAGTGGCCATGAACTTCGCGAGTTCATGACCAGATAATTTTTCGCCATAAGTCGGAATTTTTTGTTACATTGCTTTAAAGATAATAAAATAAAATTAACTGAATTATCGTTTAAAAAAGTCCGAAAATATCTACACTTGTGTTTGGCATAATTAAGATCATAATTTAAATTAAAAAAAAAACTGAAAAGTGATAAAAAAATTGCGTCTCATTGTTGTTGGATATTCCAGTGCGTGTCTTTGGCGGGGACATTCCTGCGGTGATTAAATTCGCAAAATGGACAGTAATTTCGACGCAAATTTACGTACGTCTGACGCAAGCCAGGCACAATCTACTTGTGCACGCGTCTCCTGAGGCAATCCTAAGTAAGCCTAATCACAATCTAGCGGTTAAGCGAACTCTGAGAATTCTCGGGAAAGCACTTTCCCAGCAGCGTATTATCATCCTCTTTTTCTTCCTCTTTTCTGCCAGATGGAAAAGGTCAATTCGCATCTTATGCGAGATGTCATTTTTCCCAGGAATAAACAACGCTGCCGATATCAATCTACCCGTTATATCCTCTCAAACTATAGCCAAGCTTCTTTGTCACGTAACGTTTCTTCGCTATATCCAGTCGCGTTTGCTTCGTGAATTTTCCTTTTTTTCAGAGTACATACACCGCGATAAATCGTTCATAATTGTATCATAAGATTCTCATTCCCTTAGAATACAATTAAAATTAAATAAAAGAAGTTTCACGTTGTATACTCGTGACAAATGGTGAACATTGACCCTTAGCTTCCTCGCTTTCCTGGCCAGAGATCACGGTCGTTCGTAGTGTTTCGTTGGTTTTACTGTAACGATTTTTCGCCTTTCTCCCGAGGACGGGATTATTTTTAATTGGACATCCCGCATCGTGCGACCTTCCAGCTGATTCCAGCTGCGAGATAAAGGAATCCGGGGGATTCTCCTCTCGAAGATCTATGGCCTGTCCCTGCAGCTGCTAATTCATCGCCTGTTAATTTATTTCTCACAATCCGTCTTCTATTATTTTCTCGATCATCTCTATCTTGATAAGTATTCTTTGAGTTGCAGCAAGATTTTGATCGTATTATTTATAGCTGAACAAATTATTAAAGAATAATTGTTATTTAATACAACTTAAAAAAATTTTTTTTAAGTCAATTATATTAAAAATAATAATATTAAATGCCAGATTATATTGTAATATATAAATATAAAATTCTGACTTTATTACTCAAAGTAAGGAGAATTAAAATTCGTTAATAACTCGTATTACAAGTTTTAATACCTTCTTGCTTCTAAAATCTAATCTCGCTTGATATTTGCTTTGGAAATTTGCCGAGCTTACCGCAAAACCGCGTCGAATTGGATTCCATCTTTAGATTGCTTACGAAACCTATAAGAATTGCTCGCGAGAAAGAGAACGCGAAGCTTCAGCGGCTAAGCGGCTGGTTTAATATCGATAAAACCTCTCTCTCGCATATCGGACTTGCAATATGGGGACGAGTTTATTTTTGCGGATGACAAAGTGCTTAAACGCATGCGAATCCTTGAAACGCGATTTAATGCCTCTAGTTTCGATTATTTGTTTATCGTTTACCGCAACAGAAGGAGTCATCATCATGAGTCTTTATCTTCACGATTTATGTAATTGTGTATCGTGGTATGATTCAATTCTACAGCAAAATAATATTTTGTAATCAATTTGAAAAATCGTGTGTCTCAAGTAAATATATATATATATATGATATAAAATGTATATTAAATATTCTGTAAAATAAATGTTAAATAATAAATAATATAAATAATCTTTTTTTTAATAGAATATTAAAATATAAAAATATATAATGTTTCTATTTCTAATCATAATTGAGTTTGTTAAATTCACAGACTATACAAGATTCTTATAAAAATATTATACGAAATATTAACTTTATATTTTCATGTACAATTTTATTATGTACAAAAATATTTTCAGAAATAAAATAATTATAAAAATAACTTCATATATAAGCTCTTTCTTGTATATTACTGCTTAAAATTATATGAAATTTCTTGGTAAAAAAAAAAAATCAGCAAAAAATCTTTCCTCAACAAAAGTATGATTTAAATTTATTTGAATTTTTAGATCATCGATATATTACATTTAAAGATCCGAAAAAATAAAATCAATTAAACAATATTTTGTTATTTATATTTGCATTCAGAAAACAGTTCATTAAAGCAAGATATCCTATAAAAAGGAATTTTATTCCTTATAAAAAGGGAAAAAAAAGGATCGAAATATATATGTACATGTCAGATAATACCGCAAAGTTACGTGGTTTAGCAGCTTGTACAGGGTGTGTAAATTTCCCTGCATTTTATGGCAGACAGCGTTATTTCTCGATTGCTTCCTGATCGCACATGATCGTGCGCAACCGATCGACCCAGATTGCCTTTTTCTTCGCACTCCGCGTATCTAAAAGCGGATCCGCGACGCGATACCGTAAGACAAAAGTCGGCAGATCGGAAGCGGAAGCTTGCGATTTCACACGGAAGCGCGTGTAAATTCTGCGCGAATTTATTTTACTTTCCATCTAGCGTAAGTGGATACGTAACATAACGTACGCGCATATAAATGTACTTGCACGCTCCGATTCCTGCGAGATCATCGCGCTGGGGAAATGCACTTGCCGCAATCTACTAATCACACTTACCGTAACCGTCTAAGTTTCATTTTTTAAATGAAAAAACATTCAGCGATATTAATTGTAAAATTATAAGTTAGTTACAGTTAATTGTAATTGATTATAATTTAATTGATTATAATTAAAGCATATAAAATAAGAATTAGAATCGTAAATTATACAATTATTGAATCTTCTTTAAGTCAAAATTTTATATAGATCTACAATTATATCAGTTTTTCTTTCTCTTGTTCTTACAAAATTTAATATATAATAAATTATATATATATATATATATATTAAATGTAAATAAAAATATAAAATTCCACATTAGTTCAAGGTTAAAAAAACTGCGAATTATTTCTTAATTACGCCCTTCGCGCTAATCACACGGTAATTATCACGGTTAAATCGAGATTGCGGCAAAAGTGTATCGAAGTGCGAGCAAAACGAGAGCAGTGAACGTGCTTTCGCACGTTTGTATGTACCGGTCACGCGCGTGGATACAAAATCACGAGCGGACAATCGGTTGCACGTGTCAGATCAGAATTATCCGCGCGAACCGGGGGTCCCGTCCGCACGTGACCGGGGACCTCGCTTAGAAAGCAAGCCTAGGGTTTCTCAGAGGAATGCTCATTTAGCAATCACTCTACTCGCTGGCCCCGAAACGCCGTCGCGATCGAGTAAACGCGAGCTGAAAGAACGAAGTCGAGAACAACTATGTATTGAAGTATGTTTCAAACTTTTTAGAGAGAATATCAAGAGTTAAAATTTTATCAACAAGTTATAAATTGAAATCTATTATCGCTTGTCATATTTAGAAATAATTTATCAATGATAACAGCTTTATCCCAATGTCTTTCTCTATATAATATATCCTCTATATATTTTTCTCTATTAATTTATTAAATGTTATATTATCGTTAATGCATACGTGTAATTTTATATAAAATTTTGTTTGTCAATAAATTAAAAATCACATGAAAATCTAAACTATATCCAGAAAAAATTAGAAATGTGTTGTTTAAAAGATCTATAAATTTTTCATAATAAATAGAATTATAATTATTAATAATAAATAATATGTTCATCGTTTATCACATTATCAGAAATCATCATATTGAGACGTAGATCCAATTTGGAAAATTCGACTAAATGATAATAATTAAATAATTTAGACAAATCGAATTTTAAGCATTTTTTATGGATACACAAGAGAAAGCTCTTTCATTTAAATTTCTTTAAGGGAGATTTAGTTTGACACTTGATAATAAAGATGTTTAATATAGAGAAATTTGCGAACGAAAGAGATTGTGTAGTCTCAAATTAAATTTTCTTGTACATCGAATAAAGGAAATTTATTCCGAAATATGATAATCGCTATACTTTCGTCGTAGTGATTTTTGTTTTTTTAGCGTACTCGAGTATGTAATGTAACGCAATAATATAAGTGATATCTCAATTATACAAGCAAAAGCCGATACAGGTAAGGATGCCGTAGGGAACGTATAAACGATGCAAACAGTTATACACTTTCACTTGAATCTCGTTCAGCTTTACAACTAAGATATACAGGGTGTTCATCCGGTCTTTCGTCGAGGTCACATCTCTCACGAAAAATTATGTTTGAAAAATTGACAGTAAACCTTTTTATTCTAATTATAAATAATAATAAATGAAATCAAATATAATAATTAATATATATATATATAACAATTAATTAATTCTTAGAATTAATTAATTGTTATATATATATAACATATATATATAATTCTTAGAATTAATTAATTGTAATTCTTAGTAACAATTAAATAATTCTTAGAATGATCCTTGTTTTCAATTCTTGTTTTTATATTTTAAAGATTAGAAAATGTTAAATGTAAGAAATTTAATAATCATATAAAAAAATATAATTACATAGTCTCTTAGATTAGTTTATCTTCATGATGTATAAGATTTAATTTTTCAGTTAAGTTAATCAATTAATTAGTCAATTCGTCTCGGGAATTCTCCTTTCCTCTCCTAATGGCAATTAAAGGTTGAAAATGACTCGCACGAAATTTCGCTCCGGGTGATTTTATTGTTGTCGGCAATAAGATTATTCATCGCTGGCCACATCGCATACTGCGACTAAATTCCCAGGCATATCGTGAGACGAGGATGACATTCACTCGTCTATTTACGATGCGCTAAGCGTTTATAAATGATATTTTTAAGATATGAGTGCGTTTTTCGCACAATTTTTTCACACCGATGTTTTTTTTTAATTAATAAGTCAAAACTAATTTTAAGAATGACGCGCGTTTTTTTAAGAATACTATTTTTATATCGTATAAAGTAGAGAATATTTAAGAGTTCAGTACTATAAAGTTAATAAATTATATATTATATAATTAAAATTTTATTAAAAAATCTGTTTTTACTGTGACTCTTTTGAATACTTATAATCAAAAAATTAAGTAAAAACATAAAATATTCTTTTCCTAAGGGAATTAATATTACGATTGAGAAAATCACAACACGAGTTTAAACTAATTTCATTAGGTTCTTCAAAAAGTGGATTAAACCACATATTACATGGATGCCCTCAATTCTTTATCTCATCGAAAGTTTTTATGAAATAGTAGAAATTCATTTCAATCTTTCTTGTAGCTGGATCTAAATAGGAGATTTCGCACGTCGCATCATCTCTCTTCCTATAAATTAAACGCAAATACGGATGAACATTCTCTCGCGAAGTCGCGCTTTCTCTCGTGTTCAACCTATATGAAAGTGACACGATTCCTTATTCATTGATTACTCGTCGTATGTTTGTTTATCTTCTTATAAGTTCAGAGAAAAGATATGCAATAGATATAATAATAATAAAATAAAATAAAAACTTTATTTTTTTAATCCTGAATAATTGACAATAAAAAAAACTCTTTAAAAAAATATTATATTAATGTAAATTAAAAATAAATAAAATTATGTTATGATTTAGCGTTAAAAAAATCTAATAGATAAAACATAAAGAAATCTGCATCCTTTCAACTCTGCATTATAAACACAATTATGAATTGTATAAAGTCATTCTTATAATATCTCTTGAATATTTATCTTAGAGATTTTTTCTATAAACATATAGGTTAAAGTTAATTATAATTATTCTAATTTTTTTTATAGACGTGACTAGAAAAACGAAGGGAGAATTATTTCAATTAATTCACTTTCAGCTAATTAACTTCATTAGTTATAATTAATATTGATGACAGATTGGTGGCTAGTATAAAATTTTTCATTACAAATTGATTAAATTAAAAAAAAATGTTTCTTTAAACATGTAAATAAAACGCAAAAAAATATTTCTTTAAATATGTAAATAAAAATCAAGATATTATTATTTATAGATTTCGCGCTGAACACATAGATCCCAAATGAAACAGACACAGAAACTTTTGACACTTATCCTGTCACGTGGAGCAAGATTGACAGGAATAACATTGAGGGATATCCATCGATTCTGTACATACCGAATCACGCAGAACGTTATTCCAGGTTTACGTGATTTAGGGATGCTCAACTCGCTGATAACTCACGGTGCACGATACTCGACATGCCAGCTCCCAGCTCACTTCGGACTGACTGCACGGGGACCTGAGACCACCGTTGCGGGCCCTCACGATCACGACTTGCTTTCACTTGGCGAGTACCGCAAGCGGTACAGCCGTAAATCGTTGATCGCTGATAAAAGACATGGATTCGATACGACTTAATGTGCGTTGTTATTTGCGCGATTCTTTGTATAAAATTCATATGCGTCATGAATCAAGTTTATATGTAGTTGTGTGTTTAATTACGCATAGATATTATACATAAACACATATTTAATTGTATGTAACATTCGAATATCTCTCGTACTCTTGACATTTTCTTACTATTGTATTTCACGTTTTTGATATTGATATTTCATTGCTAAAAATATCTCGATATCTCATAATAATCTCGATGTATTTTAATATTGATATCTAATAATCGAGAATAATAACCGAAATGATTTCTATTATTTTAGAACATCATAATATCTTATACACAATTTTTTATATTATCAAAATATTATATATAATTATTACTACATTATTATAGAACACACACAATCAATGATTGTGTATGCGACATATTGTTATAAAATGTGAAAATCTTTCATATGATTATATCGTGGGATTGAGGAGAATTGCGAATTTATTTTAAGAAACTTTTTACCATATGAGATACGATTGTAATGGGATACATACAATCTGCTTTTTAATGTAATATGTATATATACAAGGTTTTCGTAAAAAAATTATACATATATACAAGCACAATATTATCGCGTTAATATTAACGCAGTAAAAAAGTTGATATGAAATAAAATATATATAAATAAAACGAATTTGTTGTTTGAGAAAAAAATTTCGAAAATATAAATATTCAAAAAAAAACCTTCAACATGAATCCTCATCTTCGGTGGGGACGTCTTCACGGTGCTGCTTCGGATTCCACCGACGCCAAAGTAATTCTCTCACTGTAAATTCGGAGAGTATTTCGGGGCTAGTTGCACTGAGATCCTGCGGTACTGATGATGGCCATAAAACTTGAGCAAATAGTATTTCCTGTAGTCCAAACAGTAAGAAGAAAATGTGTACAAAAAATATAATTATGTATTTAAATCTTATTAAATTATTATATAAATATACAATTGCTTATACCTTAGCAGCGGTTTCGGAAAGCCTTTGCAATCCAAACAAACTGTTCCATGTGGATTTTGTAGATAAAGTAGAATCTATAACTAAGGAGTCTGCATTTGCTACTTCGACTATGACAATATAAGATGCGTGAAAGAAAGGAGGTCCTTCTTTATAGAGCACTAAAAATTTAAAAAAATGTAGATATTAAATAATATAATAATAATAAAATTCTCTCTTCTATATATACATGTGTGTGTGTATGTATGTGAATAAATCTTTCAAAAAAAAAAAAAAAAAAAAAAAAAAAAAAAAAAAAAAAAAAAAAAGATAATTATGAAAATATTTTTATCTAAGCAAAGTTATTCATGCATATAACTACTTTTTTAATAATATAAAAACAATTAAATTCATTTCACAAAAAAATCAACAAATTAACATTATAAGTATATGATGATATTCTTAAACAGAGAAAGAATAAAATATTCTACAAGATAATTTTAAAGAATAAATACTCAAACAACAAATACTAACAAAAGTCACCACCATATTTCAGGGCAGGCTTGACCACCCATCCTTTGCTCCTATAATAATGATAAACCACATATTTCTGTAAAAAATCTGGTTTCTTCTTGCAAAAGTATAACCATGCGTTATTAATGTCCAATAGATTGCCATCAAAATGAACAACCTGAAGGCAACCTAAACCAAAGAGAAGAAAAAAGGTCTCCTCAAATGTGAGATGTAAAGCCTCTCGAATGGGGAAACCTTCGCTCTCAATTCTCGGTTTAATATTTTTCAAATAGTCCTCAGTATCCGAGTCACTGTCTGGCAAAACCAACAGCTTTTCATGCTGATTATTATCCTCATTCGCACAATCGCTTTTGAAATCGTAATAGTTTAATTCGCAAAGTTCTTCCTCCTCTTTCTTCTCTTCTAAACAGTTCTTATCATTAGTTTTTGATGAATTTTTGGTATTGTCAAACTTCTGATTATTAACAATAACACACACGTCATCTTCCTCTGCAGAGTCTAGAATAACTTCGTCAATTTCTATGTCATTTATAATTTCATTCTCATTTCTTTGTTTATTTTTATTTTCATTGCAATTCAGTGGAATCTCGATGACATCTCCGTTCTCTTCCTTGCTATTTAAAATGTTTTCCTCTTCAGCACTTGTTTTACTGTCTTCTCTATCACAGATTTTCACTGCAATTTCATAATAAATCATTATTTTCATTTTACTTTATATTTTATATTTAAAATTGTTTTATTATTATTGGTTTACAATAAAGTACATTTTACATATCATGAAATGTTATCCATTCAGACCTTCATAATTGGAAGAGGCAGAGTTCAATTCCTTGACTTCTTTCAGCCATTTTTGCCTACGAAGCCACTGTCTATTCCGAACAACTGGCGGTGTTCCATATCTCGCTTTACCAAAAGATGGATAACTGCGCGACAATGATCCTTTACCAAAAAATCCCTGTAAATAGAAATATATTCTTCATTCATTCTTTTCATATTAAAAATTAATTTTAAAATTTGTCCTTACCATAGAATGCACTGCATTGATTTCTTCAGGTTCAAGTATGCATGACCCCATATCTGTGAGATGTGCTGTATACACTGGCCACTCTTGTGTTTCATCCAATGGAATAGGAAACGGAAACTGTGGTTTCAATTTTGTTCTTTTTTTCTTTCTTGGTTCTCGCAAATTCATATTTTATTGTATAAATAAGAATCTAAAATTTTATGGTATATATGTTACAATATTTAATTAAAGAGATTTTAAATAATCTAAACTACTGTACACTAAAATTAGATAATATTTTTGTTTGCATTATAATATATATGTTGCATATATTATGTACATAAAAAATATAAATATATGTTAAATAAAATGTAAATATATATACAAATAAATATAAATAAAATATGCTAACAAGATACTATAATGAAAAGATGCAAGATATTATAAAAAGATAAAAGATATTATAAATAAAAAAATTAAATTGTACATTTACAAAAAAAACCGGAATGTTATAAAATATACAAAATTCTAACGCTAAACATAGATAATATATTATAATTTTTCTTATTTACGGAGAAACAAAATATCTAACCTATAAAAATAAAAAGTATTACGATTTCTTTATATCCAGAATTTTCCTTATATAAAAATTTAAAATATATATTTTTCAAACACAACACAATGTATATGAAAACGTTTCTTTATATAAAAACTTATGTTTATATCATTATCAGTTATTAAAAGATGTATATCGTTTTGAATAACTAATGATCTCCTGATTTGGTCAAGTCAGGTCGGGTTAGATAGGTTAGATAGTACACAATATACATACATCAGTATTTAATTGTATCATTAACAGAATCTGTTTTCAATCCATCTATTTTTCAACCCGTAACAATAATTTACAATAAAGCAATAATAAAAGCGCATTTAATATAAAATATAATCTGGAATTTTTTCTCTCTCTCTGATTAAATATAATCTATTCCTCTGCATTTTAAAGTATATATAAAAAGAAAACATATGTACTTCAATATTACACTGTAATTAATCCATAACATTCTGCAACATAGAAATTGGAAGATTCAGCAAAATTTTAACCGATTTATTAAAGAAATTTAGTAGTTTTAAGTTAAGTTAATTAAAATTGATTTTCTTAAGTCTTCAAAAAAAGCAGATTGAATCAATTGTATTCTTCACAATGTATCAAATATCAAATGTGCAACTAAGCCTACATATTTTTATATCGATTCTTCTAAAATATGAATATAAAAATTAGGCATATAAAAAAAATGTTTTAACACATTTTAAATATTTGATAAAAAAGAAATGTCTTAATTTTTTGAACAATCTATAAATATAAAAAACATACTTTTTATACCTAATATTTCGTGTAATTTTTTTTGTAAATACCCTCATACAATAAAAAACAAGCTTTCTGTACCTAATTTTTCAAATATCCTTTAAATATTTTTTAGATTGCTCATTTCGCAATGTCAAGCATCTCTGCTATATCGACAATCTTTTCTCGCCTCTTTCCCAGCTGTTTACCACGCTCTTGTTCAACACGATCGATCTTTTGCCAGTCTTCATAAGATACGATCTGAATTCCCTTGGCATTCAAGATATTGTACACACCATCAAAACCCACTTTATTCTCAGTCGAGGATGCCAGTTCTTTGCATATCAAATTGGCGACTTGAAAAGCATTCGTCATAGTTCGTAGGATAACGCCGACTGGTCCGGTGGCTGCCCATCCAGCGCTATAGAGATTCCCGTCGACCTTACCGTCCGTATTCACCACGCGTCCCTTCTTCGTGTCAAATGGAATAGAACTATCTATTTGAATAGTTCTAAAACCGATGCTACGCAGAGCCAAACCACATGGAATCGTTTCGAATTCGCCGGTCGCTTCAGCTATTTGATCTTCAATCTTATCTCCTCGCAGATAATTTATTGCGAATCTGACGCTCTGCAACTCATTGTAACCGTGGAATTCGACGGGACTCCGCAGAAAGATCAGATTTAACTCTTTAAATTTTGTAAATATGTTGTCGTTCACAGGTTCTTCTAAAGATTTCAACATAAGTTCCATTAGTCGTTTTCGCGGTCTGGATAAAGTCGGCACGATATCTTGTACGCCTGTGAAATCTTGTGGTCGCCAGACTTTTTTGCACTTTTCCAACTTAAGAAGCTCGCGCAGTTCCTTGATTGTGAATGCTGCTTGCAAAGGTCCTCTTCGTCCAACCATGGAGACTTTTTGAACTTTACTACAAGATAAGCGTTCAAGAGCAAACGATGTGATATCGGTGTTCTGAAATAATCGAAAGAGATCGGACATAGCTTAACATTTCAAATTAAAAATTATTTTCATCACGCAATTGATAAAATTAAACGATGATTTTGTTTTAAAATATATAATTCAATATTAGAACTTTTTTTTATATTATGGAGCATAAAATTCCTAATTTAATGGAACATTTATTAGAAATCGAGAGTTACCTTGAGTTTGTCGACAGATGTCAAAAGAATTCTTGTGATATCCATAGCTACATTGCCTTGACCAATAATAACCACTTCCTCTACGTCTAAATTAATATCCAAGTCTTTGTCACTTGGCAATCCATTGTACCAGCCAATAAAACGTCGACCTGATATTATATTGTTTAAGTGTTCACCAGGGATATTGAGCAATTGGTCTTCTGGGGCGCCATAAGTCTAAGATAAAAATAAAAAAGACAATTATTAATTAAACAAAAATATTAATTACGCTAATTTTTTATTACAATTATAATTAATTAAATATATATAATTAAATATATAATAAATAACATTATAATTAATAAATATGAAATAAGATATTAGATACGTACCAGTAATACAGCATGATAAAAGTCACGTAATTGATCGACGGTAACATCCGTGCCAACATTAACATTGCCTAGAAACTGAACACATGGATTGGTTGCGATTCTATGGAATCTATTCATAACATTTTTCACTTCAGGATGATCCGGAGCAATACCGAATCGCGCTAGGCCAAAGGGAACAGGTAGTTTCTCCAATATATCGATTCTCACATTGTCTAATTTCTGTTAATCACAATTTAATATAAATATTTTATGTAATTTTATTTTTTGTGGGACAAATATTCAAAGTTTAATAAATTAATTTTTTTAACAATTTAGACATGAATAATGTTATTATATATATTTCTATATATATTGTTATTGATTAT
>JBCAUJ010000014.1:5230812-5241967 GCA_038406275.1 Cataglyphis albicans | reverse complement strand
CTACTTTGTTTATAAAATTTATATATATATATATATATATATATATATATATATATGACTCTTATTATATAAATACAATATTCTTGTTATTGTTTGTATTTTTCTCAAATTTGGAAAAGCTGTTAAATTTAAGGATAATAAAAAGTTACAACATACATTTTTTTCTTTTTTTTTATATATTTTGGATTTATGTTTTTACGATTGCTATCGATTTGATTTATTTACATGGCAATAGAATTACGAAAAACATCTAATGTAATTTTATGGAACATGATTTGCAGGAAGCTTTTTCGAAGTTGTGTGGCAGCTCGAGTGGCAGTTATTCAACGCTAACGGGAGAACAGAGAATCTAGTGGTAGCTTCCTGTAGCAGATTCCATTGTCCATTCTTTCCTGTCGCTGCTTTCATCATTGATAAGTGCAATGCTTGCATGCAAACGCTTCTATTTCCTGTAGCCCAGTTTGCGTAGGGCCTTCAGGTCCACGTTACCATAATAATCTTGGCTGAGAAATGCATAAAAATATTGCGCGTGACTTAATCGTAACATATGATTGCCTTCAATCGGAATAGTGACTTTTGAATGAATTCATTATGATTTTAATGATGTAATTAAAATTATAGGATTATGATTTTCACATCAAGTATGAATTTGCACATTATTTTTTACAATTTATTTATTTATTTCATTGGATAAATTTAATTTAAATTGGAAATCTGATTGAAGGTTGTATCAGAAATAAAAAAATTTAGTTTTGCGAAGAGAAAGATAAGCAAATAATTTCACATAATTTCATCATGTTAATCACGTAATATTTATCATTTTTTTATACATTGGATAAGATTTTGGAAATATTTAATTCGAGCTAATATTGCTTGTTTTTAATATGATAATTTAATTAAAATAAAATATAGATAAAATATTTATCACATAGAAATATATGTGATAAAATATTTTATCACACATACGTTTCTTTCATTCATTTTATCGTTTCGATTTTGGTATTTATGTAGTTTATAAAGTTAATACGATATATATATGTAGGATATTCAACGTGTGTTAGGATGCCTATTTCCAGTTTTTAATATATTGCATACGTTACGATTAAGTTATATACATTATTAGACTGTATTAGCTTTAACATGCAACAGATAAATACATAGAATGTGCTAAGAAAGATAAGACACAATTCTAGTATATTGTAGAAGAAATGGAAGTTAAGTGTCAACGATCATCGACCGATAGAGATCGATTAGGAAATAGGACAAACAATTATAAATTACCTATATTTTCATCACACTTATAAAATAAATATGTCTCAAGATTATAAGTAATTTTAATATCTCAGGTAATTGGTATTAGAGAATTATTGAATATTAAATATTATTAAATAATTGGAATGTTATATGAAATTTTTTAATATTAGAATCAATTAGTATTAAATATGCGATAAAAATATAAAGTAAGAGAAGAATTTTTTTTTTTACTTAAAAATACATGACAAACCGGACAAATTTGCTTATGTATTGGCATTAGTAAAAGTCATAGAATTTTGTAATTAGAAATCGTGAATTATTTGAATTTATAGACTCAATCTTGTATATGAAATTGAATACTTTTTGTTATTCTGTTTTAATGCTTCTTATATGAAAATGAAAATTTAATCGACTTTTATTTCCCATGCAGAAAAGTTAGCTTTTTTAATGAGTACGATCCTTATAAAAAACTGAATTATTTTTAAGATTAAAAGTTTTCAGGAAGCACATTTTATTTAAAAATTTGATGTAAAAAAATACATCATTGAGAAATAAATACAAATTGTGCGTTATTAAAATTAATTAATATAAGAAATAATCAAAATGTAACAAGATAATTTTAGACGAGATATAATCAATAGAATGTAATTTTAGAAAATTTTTGGTCGCGCAAAAATATATTTTTTATTTTCGATTATCGTTTTTATTGGCACAAAATTATAAATTTTTGATCTAAATTTTTATGGCAAGAAAAATTGGAGAAAGACAAAAAAGATAGATTAAAAATAGACAAAAGTAAATAAAACGTATAAAAGAGAAGAGATAACATTTTCAGAAAGAAAGAAAGGGAAAGAGAGATAGATAGATAGATAGATAGATAGAGATAGAGAGATAGAGAGAGAGAGAGAGAGAGAGAGAGAGAGAGAGAATTTAAATTAAAACTTTTAGATTACAAAAAATTGCCGACGAGGCGTTACGATTAATAAAGATTTTGTGTATCAATCGTTTGAGCATTTCTCAGAAAATTTTCTGGGAATAATTTAAGTTGTATTTTATCATATTAATCAAAATAGTATTAACATTAATTATAATAACTTATACGACATATTTGATCAAAAAAAATAAATTGCAATAATTTTTATTTGCTTTATCAGCAACAATAGCAATTTGGGCGGGATTTATATAATATATATATATATATATATATATTGAAAAATTATAGGAAAAGAGAATTATAATAATATATTTTTTGATAGAAATCTTAAACATCGAAAAAGTTTTTTTGGAGAATTGTTTTAATAATTGAAAAAATCGCATTATTAGGTTTTTTTAATAGCGACACATATATTTATTGCAGAATTCACGTGGTTTTACAAAATTCGCGATTACATTCTTTATCGGGCCATAATCGGTAATACCTCCATCCCCTTTTTTCTATTTTAGCATAATTACAAAAAATAAACGCTCTGTGTATCAAGATTGCGCGATGGAAGGGTGACGAAAAAAATCAAGCAAGTATTCTTAGGCATGAAATTTACGACAGTTCGATTGCCCGCTTTTCTTGGAATTTCGCGGATTTCGTTTCAAGATCGAGCCGTATTCTTATAGAAAAGTGAAAAAACGGCAGATAAATTCAATTGCTCCCTTGAGCATAGATTTTTTTTTTTTTACTCTCGGCGTTGATTACTTCCTTCCCGGAGAAATCCTTTTTTACGCAATTAGGATTGGATTTTCCCTTGATTATATGTAGTGAGTGTATGTATGATAGAGGAAACAGACAGAAAGAAAGAGTGAAAAAGATAAAAAAAGAATGGAAAACAAAACGGAAATGAAGAAGAAAAGGGTCACTTTGATACAATTTATTGGCGTAAAATCGATGTAAATTTAAATAAAACAAACTAAATAAAAAAAGAGATAACAGCAAAAAATATTCCAAAATATTATAGAATGCAAATTTTTGCAAACGTTTCTATTACTAAATTATATTACTAATTTAAAATATTTAAAATATATTATTAATTTTAGAAACATTTAATCATGATCTTCATTATGGAAGAAATTATTTTGATTCAAGCTTATTATGCCTAGCAAAAAGAATCTTTATATTTTCATTCTGCATTATAGATTTTGCTCCAATAACTTGCATTAAACAGTAGAATTCGATACAATTAAATGAGAGCAACAAAAGGAAAGATAAAGAGAGAGACAAAGGGAGAGAGAGAGAAAGAGAGAAATAGTGAATGAGTGAAGGAGTGAGGTAAATTAGGATTTATTCCTGGAGGGAAGAGGAAGGCCTCGTGGGCCCTCCTGAGGGCCTGGGTTTAAGGGGCGGCTGGTTCGACGACTTTTTGTGCTCGCTCTGGATGCCGCTATGTAGCTCACTCTTCCGGATGCTCTTCAGGTCCAGATCGCCATAGTAATCCTCACTGTAAAGCAGAACCGAGAAAAATCCGGAAGTCAGGACATGCACTCGGTGCGAGCTACTTGGCGTGCTCTTGTCGTTATGCTTGCAGACGAGATACACGTGCACACAGATATAGAAAGGCTATATTTGCACTTATTGTTAGTCACGAATATTTGCAGAGAGCATGTATTATTTTTTTCTTTAGATAAAATATTGGTAGAGCAAAGTAAAGAATATATTCTTGGTATCTTATTTAAATATATGTAAATTTTTATGATTTAGTATTTCTTTGTGGATTGCTAAGCAAGATAAGAATTACTCGAAATCATCTATTGATATTGATGAAATTTATGATATTTACATATCATAAATTTTTTATAAATGTGTAAATTATAAAAATATTCCACACATAAAAATATTCCACACATATTCCATAATATTTTTGGAAAAACAGAATTTTTTTTTAGCTATAAAGCAAGTTGATATTATTAAAATAGTAGGAAAGATAACACAGACGTTAGCCACATGTTAAGAGGTCATTAACAAACATAATATTAATGCGTTGATTAGCAGTAATGATTTGCTAATTCACGATCAAGCGCATAAAAAAATCGGCCTTTATAGGAAAAGATTGATTCATCACGCGACTCCTTTTTTGTTGCACGACAGAAATTTCCTCGGTTCGATTACTTTTTATACAGTAGTTACGCAAAACATTATTATATATAAATACCGCGAAATTGTGTTGCAACGCGAGAATATCTCTTTAATTATAGATCATCCGCGAATGCAATTCCACGATATTGTATCCGAAAAATCTCCAACACAGTTCCATCCTCAGGGGAGCCTGAAATTTCCTGCCGACAACTACAATTACCGAGATAATCGAATTCGGATATTTTTATAATTATTTGCTGCACAATATATTGCGCTCATAATTATTTATTACACAACGCAATCCGTTGTCGTTCTTTTGGCACTCTCGCCGACTTTTCATAGCGCGTATTTTTTCGTGACTTGTTCTGTTAATTCAATAATAATTTGATCCAACTTTCGTTCTGATAGAGAAAAATAGTATGAAGAAATTATTTCCCATGAGACGATTAAAAAATATAAAAAATTAATTGATTGAAAAGAAAATTACATTTTCTCGAAAATAATAATAATGAGAATAATAAAATATATTAGTCTCTTGCTAGAAAAAAATTCAATTTAATGAAAATTAAGTCAGAAAGATTTTTATTGCAAGAAGAAATTTCAATTTTACGAAAAATCTTTATTTTATTCTCTGATTTTAAGACAGAGACAGATATGCAATATTTTTTCCTTTCTTATATATGTATATATATGATTTTTTCAGAGGAGTTTTTAAATTTAGTTCGAGAATTTTTTTTTATTATTGATTTATAGTGATATTTTCGAGTTTTATTAGATTTTAAAGCTACGATTTCTATAGCGATTGAAATTTATAAATGAAAATTGGAGCTCTTAATCGTTCATTAGCATTTATCATTGTGTGAGATTAGAAATATAGAATTCTGATAGATATGCCTTATCATTCACATTGCCTTTGATCACATAGTCTCGCAAGATTTGGATTAGAATTCAAATATCGAAAATAATCGTCTCATCAAAAATAGGCTATGCAGGAAGGAGCTAAATAGGTGAAAAAAAAAGTTTTATAAATAGATTAAATATTTTTTTCTTTTAAAAACAAATTTATCTTTTGTAAAATTTCTGAAAATTTAATTTTGATTTATCATTACTGTTTTTTTTTTTTTTTTTTTAAATGTCTTATTTTTTATATAAAATTTCGAGGTTTATCCCTTCCTGCATAATTGAAATACAGAAGTCTTATGGTAAAATATATATTAAAGACAATGCTCACCATCCGGGAACGTCCTCGGGGTCCTCGCAAGCGCCGCTGCCGTCGGCGTCGCCGATCTTGAAGACGGTGCCGATCGGGCAGCCGTATTCCCTGGCGATGCCCTCAAGGCATATGTAGTACTTTCTGCAATCCTCCGGATGGGCGTGTCTGCTGAAGCTGCCGGATGCACCACTCACTTCGCCCGCGGCCGGACACGTGAAACCTCCGGCGACCTCTGTAATAAATAGGGTACAGAATTGTGAAAGAGACAGAGAGAGAGAGAGACAAGGAGGGGGAGAGGGGACAAAGAGAGAAAGGCATCTCGTTTCTTCGCGTTACTAATCAGTCTAGAGTTGGCAAACGAAAACAAAAATATGAGATATGATGTTTATGTTTGAGGGAATAAAATATATGTCTGAAACTCTGAATATGTAATAGGACTCTAATTGACGAAAATTATTGAGAAGAAAGAATTATCTTTTATCATTAGTATAAATTTCTTTACAATATATTTTCATAATATTATAATATTTTTTATATTTTTTATATTTTTTACATTGTTTTTTAAATATTTTTTATATTTTTTATAATATAAAAAAAGAGTACAGTGTATTTATATTTTTTTTTAACGAATTTTTATACAAGCAAAAAAATCAGAATAGTTTGAGAAAAGAAAGCGCTTATTTCTGAAATTATAAAGAATTTGTTGATCGGTTCAATGTCAAATTATAAATTGCAAATAAAAGGAAAATAATAGCAAGGTTAGCGTGGGCAAGTAGAAAGGAGGTAGAAAGATTTGTAACAGTTTTATTGTAGAAAGACCAGTTAGATACTGTCGCATTCTATGCATGTTCTATTATCCGTGTCAAATCGCGCGTGACGAGTTCCTGGGTGACTGGACCAGGAATCTGCGCAAGTCGACGTTACATTGTTCGATCCGACATAGAATCTAATATTTAGTGAAAAAGTTAAAATAAGGATTTAAGAGAAAAGATAGTGACAGTTTTAAGCTTTGAAACTAGAAATCCTGAATAATATAATTACTATATGATAAAAAAATATTATAATCATTTGATGTGTTTTTGTTCAAATTTTTCTCTACCTAAAGGGTTTCGAGCTTTAATGAATAAATTAAGTAATTTGCGAGATTAAGACAATCAATACCTTCGTTTCTGCACTCGGGCACCTGGTCGGCCCACATGCACACCCTGGCCTCACGATCGTAGGCCAGTCCGGGGCTGCACTGATAGCGGGACGCTTCTCCGTTCCAACAGTTCCAGAAGACGTCGCACTTCTTCTCGTCGGCGTAGATACCGTAGAGACGAGTACAATGAGGCGTGCTGATAGGTGGCTCGAGCTGCGTGCGCTCGCCGCAGTCCACGTTGTGCAGGTAGTCGCAGTTTTCGGTAAGGAACTTGCTGTCGCTGGCGTCAAACGCGAGACCGTTACCGCACGTCTTCAGTTCCGCCACGTTGTTGTCGCATTTCCAATATTTGTCGCATGATATATGGTGAGGATAGAACCCGAAGTCGTCCGGGCATTTGAACGATTCCTGGCCGCTCGTTCCTGAAACCATCAAGTAAAGATTGTAGATAATGAGAAATTTATATATAGTAATTTATAATTAACATTTTTAATTTTATTTTATATACAATGTTCAATTTTTGTAACGTACATATAGTCACTAAATAAATAAAAAATGAATTTTATTAAAGAAAATTATTAATAAAGAATCAATAAATTAAACTTTGATTAATAACACTTTGAACAGAAAAAAATTCTAATTTTTATTGTAATTAAATATTTTTTATATAAAAAAAAATTATAAAAATAATTAATAGTCTCTTGAAACGATAGATATGTTTTCCAAAAAATAAATAAATAAAAAATGCATAGCTATATTTTTTTCTTTAAATATGAGGATATAACAGAAAATATTGCAAAATGTAACTTTGCTATTTTTAATCTTTTTATTATGAAATTAGAAGGAATACCACTTTTGCTTTCAGATCCGATTTGCTATTTCAAATTCCTTGGATTGTGGTTAAATTCGATTCCGGATTTTTAGATAGATATCACCGTTCTCCGTAGGAAATTACATAAAATTAACTGTCAACCGCGAGAGAACCTTCCATTCCGGGATTTTCTTTTCCCATTCTCCTCTTTTAACAGCAATGAAAAATGGCACGCGAGCAGCAAAAAATTGATCGATGTCATTACAAGAAATTAGGGAAACATAGGATGCAGATAAATAAAGTCTTCTCTTCATTCCTCTTTTTCGCGCGTCATCGATCCATCATGTCATATTAATTATGCCCCTTTAATTATGCCCCTTTTTTCTCTCTCTCACGGACGCACGTGGCATATGATGCCTGAATAAGTTAAAAGGTCTTATGTAAGGGGCAGTACGGGACGGTAACTTTCGCCGGGCGCTTTCACTTTGGGCCCGTGGCCAGGCCTCTCGTAACTGGGCCCTCCCAGCATCCCGTTCACCCGGTTCGCTTCATAAGTATCAGCGGTCTGTATTTATGTCTGCGTGGAACCAGCTGTATTCACTTTCGTTTTTCATAGAACTGGTCCCACCGAAAGCGACTTCGATATATTCATCGACGAGAAAATTGCAGATCGCAAGTGTCCCCCCATGCCCCGGGTTTTATTTGTTTTTGACTTTTGGAAAATATTGGATTTTTATATAATTACTCGTTTGTAGTAAAGATTATATAAAATCGAGGAATATATAATATAAAAATATTTTGTATATCAAAAAATAATATATAAAGTTTTACGAGAAATCGAGAAATTATTTAATTAATGATTTAGATAATATTAAAATTTATTTCTGTTTTATGTGTTCATGAAATAAAATATGGCATGTAAAATTGATGATATTTGATATATTTTTGCAGTGCATTTTTATTAAAAGAAAATTGTATATTTAAATTTCTTTGAAAAAATTTTCGAAAAACATTTAAAAAATTTTTTAAATATTTTGTTAATTTTTAATGAGAGATTGCACCATATGTTTTTCTCTCTGTCGATAAAATTGAATGATGAAAGATTTACTGTGAATCTGATATGTTTTAATAATTGATTATGTGTTTAAACTATATATGTAGATGTTTTATATATGATATCCTTTTATATATTGTATGAATATTTCTCTTTTTTTATATTGCAAAAATATTGTTTCCCAATTTCCTCCTAACATAGATATGAGAGTCTAATATTAAAGTTTTCACTAATTTTCTATTTTCATTGACGTAGCTAGTTTTTCTCGACTTTAACATAACTAACCGATTTAAATAACATATACAAAAATTTTCTTTTCATCTTTTTGCATCATGAGTCTGTGAGCTTTACATTTTTTAATCAAACTGAATATTAAATACAAATATTTTTTTAAGTGTCTTTTTGTCTCGCAAAATTTGATATTATTTTATTTTATCGAAAAAATATTAATATAATTTTTGTTCCGACAAATTTCATCCTTAAACCTTCCTTTGATGAATAGTGAATAAAAAGAAGGGTCAAGATCTGGGCCAAGGTTATACCGCGGCGGCGAGAAAGCATGACAAAAATTTTTGGATCAAAGGCGGATTTTAATTAATGCGTTGCTTAATTAATGTGTCCCTAAGTAGGTTGATGTGTCAGAAAACTTAGCATTCTTAGAGATAATTAAAGAATGTGTATGATTTTTTTCAATTCAAATTTTGAAATTTTTAAGATAAATGCAGTCATTCATCATTTAATTAATTATTTAATCATTTAATTTTTAATCATCTAATTATTAAAAAAGAAAGAAAAAGATGTGAAATATAATTCCATGAAAAAATCTTATAGTATATTGATATAGTTAGAAAATATTTATGCAATTTTGAGAAGAATAGTGATTTACAATTATTAATATAAATACGTGTAATATAGTTGTAGTTTTGTATGAATAATTATTATATTATTAATTAAATCTACTAGTTATTTTTCTGCATTTTTAAGACACACGTAAATAAAGAATTAATGTATTATATGCAATATATTATAACTACAAGTAAAAGACATTTTATAAAATTAAAATATTTTTATTTTAATGTGATAAAAAAATGTATTTATATAAAAAATATTATTTTAGACTAAAAAAGGATATTTTTATAGTTTGAACTCTTTATTAAGAATGTATATATAATCTTCTATTTTAAAATGTTTTTTTTTTTTTCAAAAATTATGCGATTACATTAATGATTCCGTCAATCATTAAACAATGATATTTAAACGCGATCGAAAAAATGATATTACACTTAACTATGAAAAGTGACAAAATCATAATATCTTATTTATAAATTGAAAACTTGCACGTGCAACTGCGCGAGGATGAATCGAATCGTGATCGAAAATTCGAAAGTCCAAAAATTATCGTCGCGGATCCTTCGTTCTCCGACGAGATTCTGGCGCACGATGACTCGGTCTCGATTAAATCCCGCTTTCGACGCACGTAGGGCGCACTGCTCTACTCTACACACGCGCATGATCACACACTGACGATGAGATCCCGTCCACTTTCCGTTCATTTCGTTCGAAGTCGGACATCGCATCCTTCACTCGCGACCTTCTGCATTAAATCGACCCAGTTTAACTTCACCACCCTTGTTACGGTGGATGATTTTTTTTTTTTTTTTTTTTTTTTTTTATTTATTTACGTACCGGCGATCAGTATGGCGGCTATCACGAAGTACGTCCTCATGGTTCAATGAAAAGGTCGACTGTGTGACGCGAGGTGAACGAAAAATTAACGAGAAAAAAAAAAGATCTACACTTTTAAAGATACCGCCTTCGCTTTGCTGAGAGACAGAACTCTGTGTTTGGGCCCAGTCGATCGCCACCTTTATATAAGTCATTGGTCACGTGTCCATATTCCTCTCCCCCCCTTTCTATAGCTACCACCACCTTCTTCGGACACTTTGAGAAAAGGTGCACCTCTCTACTTTTCTCATATTTCTCTATCTCCTTTCTCTCTTTCTCCCCGTCTCACTTTAGGGCTTTCTGTCTTCTTTCCTTCTTTGATGCTATCCCCTCTTTCATCTCTCTATCTCTTGCTCTCTTCTTCTTTCTCTATGTTACGAGGCAATGAAATTCCGCACTGGATGTCCGATGTGTTTCCATTCTTGTCAGCCTCGGTTGTTCTATTCAAATTCTTGAATGAAGGAATTCATTGCATGAAAAAGAGCGTGATTATAATAATGATATTTCCAGAGAGAATAAATTTCTAACAGTTGAAGATGAATAATAAAATTAAAGAAATATGGAGTATACATAATAATAATTAAATTATATAATAATTACAACGAGAAAAAAGCTGAAAGATGGAAAGTGATAAAATGATAATTAGTTATGCGTGTAAAACTAGATTTGTTCCGGTTGCCGAACTTGTTAGGATATTGAATTATACTTTCCTCTGCAAATTTATACTGCACTTTATTAAATAGCATTCTAAAACTATCTAACATCAGCAAGAATAATCATTAAATAATGAGTTTTCTATTTACATATATAAATTATGTGAATTACTATTTAAGACATTATACTCCTTTCTCATTGCGATGTAAAGTTATTATTGTAAAAATAATATATATAATAAT
>JBCAUJ010000014.1:5217753-5230769 GCA_038406275.1 Cataglyphis albicans | reverse complement strand
ATAATATAAATAATATATATAATATAATATCATTTAAGATTTTTTTTATTGTTATTCTAGAATTTAATAATTATTATTATTCTAGAATTTAATAATCTTATATAGAAAATAGAACTTCAAGTAGTATGTCTAAAGAAAGGGAAAGTAAAGAAAGAAAGATGTGGTCAGATGAAACGAAAGATGTGGTCAACTTCTCTCTTCTTTCTTTTATCTATGTCATTAAAAAGAAAATCTGAAAAGAAAAGTTGTTCTTTCCATATTATTTGTGTATATTTTCTTTCTCCAAAATAAACATATGCATTTTATTTTTAATAAATTTTATTATTGTTATATGTATACATATTCAATTTTATTTATTATTTAAAAACTCTGCTTTTAAGAGTAATTGATATTTTTCATTATTAATTTATTAGAAAATAAATAGTATATCAAAAATTTTTAAAAAGCGTGTTATTAAAAATATATGTACATACATTATAATGTACATTATGATTATTTTATTTTGAGTCCAAGAAAAAGTCAAGTTATGGAAAATCAATCTTTATTTTACCTTACCTTTCGCGATGTTAAGTTTATTATTGAAATAAAATTCTCTTTTTTTCGTTATAAATGCTATTTCAATCCCGAGACGTCTTCCGCCAGTGAATCCTGAAAAGTAGCTAAAATAACTTTTAGTTTCTTAATGTTTAGGAGCCCATTCGTTTTTTTTTCTTATTTACGTTATTTGTCGCGAGTCGTACAACCAGTTTCGAAGTCGGTTTTTCTGGTTTTCGCAACAATTTTGCCGAAGAATGGACGATTTTGCTGAAGAATGACAGATTCGCGAATCTCGAAATGTCTTGTTTTTTTTTTGACAGTCACAAAATTCCGCGCCAAAAAAGAAGGAGAGCTATTATTCTTTGATATATAAAGAAAGATTAAATCAATAAAAATTTTTTTTAGTACCTTTATTTTTTGAGAGACAAATTAGAATTCACTATCTCGAAATATTTTTATTAATGCCTTCGGAATCCTTGGAAAATTTTTCGACAGCTCGTTTAAAAGATCGTATAATAGATAATCGTTGACACAGATCGTCACACAGATACAAAGCTATATAATTTTATTTCTATAAAAACGCAATATGTGCGTTAATTATATTACACAAGAAAACGGCGACGGATGTGCGTTTGCATATCGATAAATTCGAACTGCTTTCGTACGCGTCGGGCGTGTGCTGCTGACCATGGTCGCGCGATTTGCAGAATACCGGTCGGCTCGTGGTCATAATAATAATTATACAGGACTACGATACGTGGCTATAATGACGATCATAAGGCCGCGATCGATTGCGGTGCGATATAAAATAACGGGGAAGGCCGTGCTCGCGCGAGTGAGTCATCGTTCCGCTGAGACACCACCCTCTTCGGGATTTTCTACGTCCGTCGATTATATATATTTTCGAACATTATCGTATTGATATGCCACTTTACTACATATATATACACATAAGAGAAGCACATTGAAAATGTGACAAAATAATAATATTACTTTTTTTTTAATATGTATTTTTATAAAAGATTTTTTAAAGAGTATTTGTCAGATTAATTAAGGAGGAAAAATCTTTTTTCTTTTTTTTTGAAGTCATAATACTTGCGTAGAAATATTAATATCATGAAAATTAATTTTATAAAATTACAGATATATATTTACGATTATTAATATTACAGAAATTAATCTTAATTAATTATATATATATATATATATAGAGAGAGAGAGAGAGAGAGAGAGAGAGAAAGAGAGAGATTCGTAAAAACATAAATTAATGATAAATTAATTTTATTAACTTATCACATTTTAAATAGAATATAAAAAGAAATATATGGACATGTATGTGCGTGTGTGAAATTTGCTTGACTGAAAGTAAGTTGTAATGTTTGGACGTTTTCGTTTCACAGCAATAATCGCTCTGGCCGACTCTCAAGAGTAAAAGTTTAAAATTTACTTAATATCGCGTGTATACATGAGTCGAGAGAAAAGAAATTCACCTAGATTTAATTCAAACTTAATTTTCTTTTAGATATATAATATATTTTTCGTAAACTTATCTCTTTCAATATTGTTAATTGCAAAAGCAAGTTGTGTAAGAAGCGTTACTTTATATGGAAAAAAAGTGTCGGTTATATGCGAGTTCAATTCACAACCTTCGAAGAGAGTGTACTTTTTTGTAAAAAAATATTTTAAATGAACGGTAACATTGCAGTGACGTGAGAAAATAGAACGCGGACACATGAAAGTCATGAAAAAGGCGTATAATTAGGTAAAATTCGACTCACGTTTTTCCTTGCTCGTTTCTTTGTCAATAAGATTGATTTATTGTATTCTTTCATAAGAACGTAGAAATTGCTCTACTTGTGCCTCAATCACAATAAAATGGCCAATTGAGATTTGCCTTGAAATTTAAATGGTATAAATTCTGCTAGTTGTTTTTTCTTTTATTTTTTTATTTCCAATACGATTTTTTATACATAATATTTTCTAATTTATTAAAAACTGTTTCTTTTATTATTTTAAAAAATATCTTTTATAATATTATTAATGTCTTTTTTATAATTTTTAATTTCTCATACTTGTAGATATTTATTTTTATATGGTATTTTTTTATATTTATTTTTATATGATATTTATATTTTTATATTTATACTATAAACTTTTAATAAGAGCACTTTTATTTAAAATTTTTATGTCTTGTGTGAAAAAAGTAAAAGTTGATTTTATAGATACTAATGACTATTATTTTATTAATTAAGATTTTATTAGTAACGTGATAAGCTTCGATAATTCAAGTATAATTAATAGAAAATTTTATTCTATATTTGTTATATTTATGAACGATTGTATTTTATCTACAATTTCTATCCGTGGAATTTCTTACAGAATTTTTTAACTTTTTCTTGCAGCGCTTATTTAACTCGAACACAGTGAGATCACTGTGAGTTTTTGCAATTTTATGAAAGGTCGCATATCATATCGATAAATCAGATCGTGCCGTATCGATTTACACTTATATCATCCGTTTATATTTCCGGCATCTATTACGATTCGTCACGTAAGAAAGCAGTTTTGCAACGCATTTCGCCACTTCTCGCGACAAGCCATTTCGTCATACATGAAAGTCTTTAGATCGAAAGAAAAGAATTAAGAAAAACTGGAATGTAAGAAATAAAACAACAATTATAAGATAGTTATTATTATATGGATTTGATCACATATACATACACACACAGAAAGTATACACACATTAAAAGATATTTTTGAGAGAAAGTTTATCATTAATTCACACGATATTTAAAAAGAAAATATAAAATCTAATTAAACTTATGTAAATTGTTATCAATATATTAAAAAAATTTTCTTTTTAAAAAATTATATATTAAATTTTTTCTTTAAAATATTAATAATATATAAAAATAAAACTCTTGTCATCTCATTAAAATTCAGTACGATGATAGTTATTTTATAGAATCTTCTTTAGATTAAAAAAAAAAAAAAACATTTTTATGTGTGCTTTCTTTAATGATATGACATTGTAATTGATTATCAATGAAAATACTTTCTTGAAGTACCTTCGAAACGAGAATTGATCCGCATATTTCTTCTCGAGACCAAGGACGATTTCGATCCGAGGCAGACATGCATATTAATACAAGGCGCTTTCGACAACGACGACGACAACGGAACTTTCTCGCTCCGTTTAATCCAGTTTCTCGAATAAATCGTATCGTCGCCGCTGCTTGTCCGAGTGAGGTAACGAGTGTGCACGAGATTTATAAGCGCGTTCAATGAATGACTGCTAGCTCGGATCGAGAATAACTCTATTTAACAAAAGTAATAAGTTAAACACATTTTTTTCACATATTTCTTCTGCTTAAATATATTTTAATTTGTGACAGTCTTGTGGTAAAAATAAAAAAAATTATAGCAATAACAAAGAAAATAATAAGATAGCTCTATATAAAAAAATATTACACTACAATGTCTGATATTAAGTATATTATTTTTTTCTCTCAATAATAAAATATATATAATTAGAATAATAATTTAACAAATCAAATTAAAAACATGCGAGTAAACATATTTTTTTTGATTTTATTTTATCGCGATGACTTAATATTTTCCATATTATTAGCTTTCTTATCACATAGAAAAATTTAATTTGATAGTCAAATGATTAAAAATACCTATAACGCATGCAGCGTGCATTTTACACTTTTCATGTACATTATCATTCTTCCGGCAAAAGTGATTTGATTTCCAGTTGCCCGAGCGAGTTTTCGCGGCGTCGAACTTTCACGTCTTATGAATTGCAAATAGTATTGTATTCCTAACAATATTGTAACAATTATTAGATCGCTGATTCCGAAGATATTTTCATGTCACAGTGCATTTAAATTATCATATTTTTTGGACGATGATGCAACGCGCGTGCATTTTAAATAAAATACGAATCACGTAATTTTATGATTGACATCGGTGGTGGGCCGTGAAAAAGATATTTCTTTGCGACGAAAAAGGCGAACCCTTTCCGGATAACGGTAACATTGCGTCGCATACGGTGTATTATTGCGGTACATTAATCGGTATTACGTGTTCAACGTGCCAAGGATGTTTATGCCACGCCCCGGTGCAATTAATATTCGGCTTGGTGGCCTTTCTCCTTTTTTTAAGGAGGCTCGTCGTCCTTTCACAGGATCGTCTTTTGCACCGCTCATAGTCTCGTCGCACTTCTTTGAATTTTTTTTTTTTATTTTACGAATTATCCTTCTCTCGTAAAAATTGTTGAAGCTCGAGAAGGTTTTTTTTTTCATAACAGGATACGATCGAATTCTGATAACAGAACGATTCGTTACAACGTAATTGAAAATGCTATGATGAAACTTAAATTAGAAATTAATAAATTTGTTGCCGCGGTAGGAGATAAATCATTCGACGTGTTTACGAAATTGCTTCTTTCTATTTTTTTATCTCGATTACTTATCTTTATGAAGCATATTAAATTAATTTTTTTTAAATGCGTTACATAATTTTTTATATATTTCTTTATTTTTTTATTATCTGTTTGTTGATCTTTTCCTTTTTTTATAATTGTATATTTTTTGTCTTATGTCTAAGATATATAGAACTTTTCCTTTATAAAGTAAATTAAAGTAAATTATATCTAGTAAAATGATATATTAACGAAGACTAAAAAGATAATAAATCTCCATCACCTTAAGATTCACGAAATACATCGGTCCTGTTCTCATGCAAATAAATTTCGCGGTTTTTTTCCTTTTCAACGTGGCGTGAAATTTAATTTTTGAACCTTCTCGCCTATTAGTGATTTCGCGCTTAGTGTGTCGTCGGCTTTTACTAACAGGGTGAGGTAACATCTTCTAGGCGGCTTGCATAATAGCGTCATTGCGGAGAAGGAGAAGATAGTCGATCGCGCTGCGCCAGTGGCTTTTGCGATTTTATCCGCTGGCATCTGCCGCGGCATGTCTATCATACACGCGGGAGTGAAAGTGAGGCGCTCCTCGCTTTCGACGGATCCTCCGCAGCATCCACGTCTGCACCCTGTGCTCTGTCTCCAGAAGATCGCGTGACTCGCGAACAACGGCATCTAAAGGACGTCGAACTATTTATTATCGGAACACTTTAAAATAATTCTGTCGGAAAATTAATCGTGAAAGATATATGTCACAAATTATATATATTTTTAAAACGCAAATATATAATGTCTGTAGATGCCCAAAGAAATTAATTAATTTGTGACGACAATAGGAAAGATTTTTAAAGCGAAGTTTTATAAATATTTCAAAGTATGTTAAGAGATTTGTAAAAGATTGTTCAGGCACTATTATATTGTAGCTTTGATCGGAAAATAAGGTCGAAGGATACCATCGAAGAGATAAACGAGGTCTTTATGTAAGGCGAAAGGTGAGGAGGAAAGCGGACTCCGCCATCTCACGCAATCGTGATTTAAATTTATTTTTATCAGTAACAATTAGATTGAGTGATCCAGAAATAATAATATAGATTACAATTGGAAAATTGACCTTATTTATTATATAAATTTATATACATATATTGCACAAGTTTAAATTAAAAAATGAAAATATTAAAGGAGCAAGGATTAGAAATGTTTGTATAGATGCAATAATATTATACTTTTTATATTTTTTAAAATAAATAAAATGTTATTTAATTTTTTTCTCTCTTTTTTTGAATGATTTCATAATAATTGTTTTCATTTCCTCAAATATTTTAATTAAAAATTTCTAAAGAAATATATAAAATGATGTTTGTTCAGTTGAACTTTATCATAGCGGCGCAGAAATGAACTTTAGCATATGAATGTGTCTTTTTATGCGTATAAATTGCATAATTTAATCGCCTGTTTTTTAAATATTCATAAATTTGGACAAACTGTTTTATGCAAGAGAAGAACTTCATCGAATTAGTTCTGCATTTTTTAGTCACATAATTTCTTCTAAAAGTTACATAAATTTAACCGAAATATTTAAATATATATATATATATGTAAAAGATATTTCAATTGACGTGACAGTGACATTTATTATTAAAACATTTTATATCAATAACTCAATATTTAAATATCGATAAAATACTGAAACGAGCTTTAACAAAATACTTTTATTTTTTTTACAAACAAACATTTATTTTTATATAGAATATGAAAAATTTGCTTCACATTTTTTTTACAATATATGCACTTCTTGAAAAAAAAGCTTCTTTTATAACTGTCTTTTAACAAAAGCCCATTTCCCGCAATAATTTTTTAAGATTAATAAAACTAATTGCATCAATCGATTCGTAGAAGAATTGATACATTCTTTCTGTGACAAACAATTATGCATTGCATTATACCGATGTCTAAAAGAAGCTAGTCGCCGAGTGAATCGCAGCGCGTTGGCAACGAGATAGTGTGGGAGGTGGGAAAAAAGGCGCAGGTGGAGGAGAGTGTCGTGAGAGGTTATTGACATCTTTCTCCTCGCGCATACACATATACGTTTCTTCGTGCGTTTTGTCTCTCGGTACGTGAGCGATCCACCGCGAATGACAATCAGCTGACTGCGCGCGCGCGCGAGACTTGCATTCCCTATTTCGTGTCGAACACGCGATCGGTTATCGCGCCCATAGATGAGATTTCAATGAAGCATCCGTCGCCACTCCAAGGTCCTCGCTTCCGTTCCTTCTATTTTTTCCTGTCGATGCATTTGCGTCAAGTATAATATATTTGCGAATGCATTTTCTCAAGTACGAGTTGATGCGATCGCATTGAAAATCACGAAAAAAACGTGATTGCGAAACAAATTATTATAAAAGTTATGAAAATATGTATATTTGTGATAATCTAATTTTTTATTTTAATTTTAATTTAATTTCAAAAATATTTATTAATATATTTTACACAATATATGTATCTTAACTTCCTCATATATAATAATAGTTACAAAGTCGTGAGAATAGGCAGTTTATTTTTGCCAGTTTCGTATGACGGGAAGCGTAAATTTCTCCAAAATTGGTTTATTCACTCGATTTCGTCGTTTAGTTTAGATAGAGCAACGTTCTCGAAATTGGCGTCGTTGGCGATTCGTCGTTTCGAAGAAAGCGCGATTTCGAATTCAGCCAGATGTTCCTTTGTCAATTCGATCTTTTTCCTTTCGCATGGATTCTCGCGACTCTCGAGAGCAGTTTTCTCTCTTCCTTGACGTCGACGCAAGTCGTGACACGCGCGTCACGACTTTTAAATGCCGCCTAGTTTTTTGGGGGTCTGGGCCCCGTTGGATTTCGTTTCGCATACGAGACACGACAGACAGATTGTCTCGAAGATTGGCACGTCTCCTATCGTACGTGTGTGACAAAGAATGATGATACTTGAATTACGTAATGTGAAAATCGGCATTTTTTAAAATCAATTTTGTGATTTTATTTTGGAACATAGTGTATTTTTGGAAAAATGTAAAGTATAATTATCAAAATATGAGTATAAAAAGGAATTTTCTCAAATCCTACTCAAACCTTAAGTTAATATTTTATTAAGAAATTAAATTTACTTATCAATTAAATTTATATAATTAATTATCTGGTTTCACTCTCTTAAAGCTCGCTGTTTAAGTTTGTACGTTAAATAATTGCTAAAAAGTTTGACTGCTCAATATAATGATTTTTTAATATTTTTATTGGGGAAGGAAAATTAATTCTAAATGTGTTAGAGAATTTATCATTAAAGTAAGTTTATCATATATGCGAGATCACGTATCTCGTAGTATCGTGAGACCGTTAGATCTTGTGCGCGAGACAACATCTTTCAAATGGAAAGGAGGATTTCTTGCGAGGTGGATGCACCAACCGGTCGGTCGATCGTGCCGCAATCTTCTTCGTGTTGCATTCAGAACGGAACCGAGATATCGCCCGTTGTTTTCGGGATCGCGTCTCCTCGCCTCCTTTCGCTCATATTCCTCGCGGATTCTCATAAGAATAATAACCGGATCTCTTGTTTCGAAGATATAGTTTCTCCGTACTTTGTAATCTCTAATCTCTTTCTGCAATAATTTAAAAATATTTCTCCACTGAAAAGTAGTTGTTATATAAGTGCATATGCAACACTTTGTTTTGAAATAAAATTAATATTCTTCATAATTTTCTTAAATAATTTCATCTTGTTATTTATTTACGTATAGATATTAATTCATTTATATTCGGAAAATTTGTATTTTTTGCGTTGCATCAAAAGTATGTAAAAGTATTGAGAAATTAGGGAGATCGATTATTAAGGGGAGAGAATCGAATTTCATTGAGACGAAAAATAGGAAGAAATTTTGATAAAATCGATGACGGTATTATAGACATTGCCCAGATAATGGAAAGGCTCTGTGAGTCTTCGACGTTAATCTCGTTTACGTATTCGAATGACCATAAATGTAACTCAATAGCGGACACGTCATCATATCTGAGAAAGGGAGATGAGGAATAGTGGCGAGGGGGAGGAGGGGCGCAATGCGGTGTGTTTAGCGGTAACGCGCACTCAACGGCGGATCCGTAACGGCGCCTTTTTCCCGTCGCCCACGTCGTTTGCAGTTTGCGGCGCGGAAAAAAAAGCCGCCGGGAGAGGAGATGCATGCGAACCGGAATGCGGCACCGAAGCCCAAGGAGAACCACTTCTCGCCGCTGCACCCTACATATTCGCGCCGGCCATCTCCTCCTCGATTCACGAGCCCAACCGCAACGTTTTGCCGGCCTATGGCGATTCCCTCTTCCTTCATTTTTCCTCCTTCTGTTGTCTTTCTTTTACCCTAGTACTGTCCACTCGAATTATTCTTAATTAATTTATTTGTGCCATATATATTTTTTTTCTTGTCTGATAGATTTAATTAATATTCGCATTTAAATAGATTTATCGCGAGGATTTATAATATTAGATGATAAAAATATTTCTCTTCTTTCGTCATTCTCAAGTCTGACAAGTTTTCCAACAAGTGTCTGTAGTTTCTTCGTGACATTTAAATGAAATGAAATGTCTGATCCTTGCACTCAAACCTTCGTTTGCAATGCCGTCGTAAGGAATTGCAGACATAAGGCCCGGACACGCGCGAGCAGGCGTAACTATATATGCGGACGAGTTTGCTCGTAATGCACCGAGACGAGCCGTTCCTTCCGCGATTGAATGTTGGGCGGAATACGGGCAAAGAGATTTTTCAATTTTCTACTTTTCTTTTGCAATTACTAATTACACTCTCTTGAAATTTCTAATTTAATTCTGCTATTATTTAATAATTACAAGCTTAATAGATGTAAATGTAATTTGCAAAAAAATTCTTTGGAGAGAAAGATTTATTACTCTTTTACTTTGTTTGTTTTTTTTTTTATAAAATATGATATTATTTTATATTTGTGGATTATTGTATTGGATGCTAATAATACGTTTATCATATATGTATATAATTTGAAAAATTTATTATTATTATTAGTACTTTTTCTTGCGTTGCTTCGAAGGTGGACGGAATGCACTTCCTTATACGGTGCGTAATAACGTGCAGCTCGCACGTTGGGAAAAAAAAAATTAAAAGGAAAACCTCGGAGGAAGTGCAAGCAATGCACATTTACCAGGAATACATTTACATAAATGGAGAGGATTATGCGCTACGTCGTTCTTATTTTTGAGCGAGTTTCTCGCTTTCTCCCTAACACTATCCGCTCGGGATGCTTAGGAATATCGTCGATGACACGCAACGTAATTGTAATAAATAAAATAAATTTTTTAGGTATTATAGCTAAAGGTTGATTTTATTAGCGCATTTATTTAATTTCTTAACGTTGCATTGTTCTTGCTGGCAATAAGACGTGACAAATTATATGTGCATGTTCAAAATTAATTAAATATAAAAATATAAATATTTTTAATACATTTAAATTATATCTACATGAAGTACATAAAATAGATATTTGCAATTTTTTAAACTCTTTATTCTAATCTTTCGAATTCCGATAATCGCATTTCCAATTATTGCGGAATTCGATTGCGCAAAGTCACGAGGGTTCCACGAACCGGACTACGGATGCTGCGCGCAAGTAGTAAGTGCCATTTTGGACCAGACTTATAGTCGCGAGCCGCGCCCTGTTGTCAACGGCAACGAAAAGACGAAGAAAGCAGTCGTCTCGGGCTTACACGGTGAAAGTTGTCCAAAATGTCATCGGAGTTTAATCTCACTAAATATATGTGCACGCGTTCGTTGATAGAGAGAAAGAGAGAAAAAGAAAGAGAGAGAGAGAGAGAGAGAGAGAGAGACGTTGGGCGCGGTGATGGTATAATCTGTCATTGCGTAATTCACCTTCTGGCAATTGAAACGTATTAGGACGATCGATGTCATTTAGGCGAGACTGCAACCGCAGCCTTGATCGATTACTTGATTCTCAAATTTAGGGCAACGGGGCATTGACGCGTTAAAGATCGAATCTCGCTTAAAGTTTTAAAGCTAAAATCTGACGAAAAATTTAATATCCAATGTCAAACACAATGTTATACAGCAAGTTGACACGGAAATATTTAACGACACAGGATATCTCACGTTAAATATTCTTTCATATTTTTTAGCTTTCTTATTAAGGGGGCATACCAGTTAAAACTCTCGAAAAATGAGTACATTTTCTAGATTTTTTGCAGCACAATAATTTGATAAAAACTTTTTATTTTTTATATAATATTAATGTAATATTATTAAGTACTTAAATAAAAATTTTCAGTTAAAAAAAATTTTTTTTTTTTAAAGTTATACAAGTATTTGCAGATTTATATGCTTTCCTTAATCTGTGCAAACGGTTCTTGATTAATATGTTATCTTAATTTAATTGGATTTAATTGATTCGCAAGCTAATAGCAATACATGTCTTACACATGATATAACTGGCTGCATTTTATACATTATATTATCACTTTCAGAAATATTTTCTTACTTATATTTTTTCATTACACGAATATGTAATACGAAGATTAAAAACGAATCTTATCTTAAAGTAAAAAAAAAAGTAAAAAATTCGACGGAACAATTTACTGATTATATTTATATCTCATATATGTATATCGCGTTATCAGTATTGAAATACACTATCAGCAAAAGATTGTAACTTTCTTTCTGGCTGTCGGCTAGATATCGCGGTGTCGTCCTTTCACGAGTCTAAAATTATACACGTCGGGAACGGTTAAATGCGTTCTGAGAAGCCTGAGAAGATGGCTTACATCCATCGCTGCATAAAGACCCAGCTGCCGAGATCTTCGTCGTCGGGATCCACCCGAGATCCCCCCACGTTGTTGTTTTCCCCAAACCGGATTTTCAAGCCACATATCTCCCCGTGTTTCGTTTTTAAAAATACTTATCAGCCTTGCAAAATTTTCGACGAAATGACCCAGTTGTACCTTTGATACAATTAGATCGAAAAATCGTCGAAAGGTTTATTCAAAGAAGTTTATTTTGATTTTTTGGTTTGTGATTAGAAAGAGAAAAGAAAAAATAGAAGAATATAAATTTGACAAATTTTTAAAATAATTGTATTACTGAATTACATAATAGAAGTGTCAACAATGGAATTTTGTATTTTAATTTTATTTTACTGAGTTAATAAAATATTTTAGAAACTCGATTAATATAATATTTTGCTGTGAAAAAATAAGTCATATAAAATATAATAATATAAAAATAATGCATCTTGAAACAACTCTTTAATAAGAATAATTTATGAAATATAACAAACAATATTTGGAATTATTTTAAAAAACAATAGGAACTTGCTATATAATTTCTTATAAAATGTGATGAGAAATGATATATCTCATAATATCTAAGAAAAACATATATTTTATATATTCTACATATATGTTCGATAATTCCATCTTATTAGGATCTTTTACTAGATCACCTTTCGCGCACTTAACTCTTTTCTCCCAGCGAAACCTCACGGATCTATGAAGATGTGTCGTCAAGTGTGTATTGCAATAGAAATAATATACGTTCTCTTTCTCTTGGGTGCAGTTGACCTGTAGGAAAAGTATAACGAGAAAGACAGAGATAGAAAGTGGAAGTCGAACAAGTCGAAGAATTCGAGTCACACCTAGAGGAGGACCTTCCCTATCGACGCGAAAAAATCGTGGAACGCGATGACGAAACATAGGCCGGGAAATGCCTCCTCCGGGTTCCTCCTCCGTGTTTTCTTCGTCTTCAAAGTGCAATCTCATATTGTTGATACCTCTTTCAAGATAAATTTTTTAAATATATTTATAATCGATAAAGAAATTTTTAAAGTTTTACAAATAAAAAACAGTTAATTATAAACAAAAAGTTTTCATGTTTACATGACTAGAGTACTACAAACGTGCGCTACACGCGCGCTATTTATTTCATATGTATATAATTACTTACATATTAATTCTAGTTTTCTACTTTTTCAAAATAAATTAAATAAAAATTACACACCCACTT
>JBCAUJ010000014.1:5195141-5217653 GCA_038406275.1 Cataglyphis albicans | reverse complement strand
ATCGCGCGGTTAATCTTGAACTTCGGTTCGAGAATTGGCTGTTGGGGGCACGCTCTGCTTCGACGAACGGTTCGGCCTGAATCGGTTAGAATTCGGTCGATTTTTAAATCGTCGTTCTCTTCTCTTGTACCGTCTATCAGCTGTACTGTATCGCATTGAGAACAGTTGGCTCTGCTTTATTAGGTTCGATTTTCGCTCGCTAGAGAAACTGATTTCTCATCTTCTAAGTGATCTAAATTGTGAGCACTTAGGATATGGGTATCTTCATTCTCGACCCGTCTCCCAGCCTTATGATAAGCCAGTTTCAGTCTGTATGATAGAAACTGGTAGTTCGTATGTGATCGTTCCTAATGAAGTTCGAGTCGGCTCTCGATGAGGACAAGCGCGGACAAGAATTGAGCGTCGATTTCATCAATCGATTTCGTCTTCTTCCTTTGCTCGCTTAACTTTTGCTCGGAGTAAACGGTGAATTCCCGACTTGTCGACTCGCAGTATGATTCTCGTGTGAAACGGGGTTCGATCGTGCCGAAATTCGAAAATGCGGGAGTGTCGTTCAAAGTATCGCGCGTGTGAAACAAGCGCGGAAGTATGTTTTAATAAAAGTGCGGGAGTGCCGTTTAAAGTATCGCGCGTGTGAATTAATCTGAGAGGAGGAGGAAGCCTAGGAGAGGCATCGAGCATCGGTGGAGCAACGCTGTGTTGAGTAATTTGTTATTTATATATTAATTATTTATTAATTGCGTACGTGTAATTTAAATTAAGCAATTAATCGCGTAATTTGATTTTGTAACTATATGATTTAAACAAGAGAAAATTAGAGAAAAAGATTTTTATAAAATCTATAATCTTGTAAAAATTTCTATTTTTATAGATTATAACTTTTATATGAAATTATTAGAGTAATTAGTAGCTTTTTTCAAAATTTATAAAATTATTTGATTAATCTATTTATATATATCAAATATAAAATTTAATGCGTACAAATTTTTTTTGGAATATTAATTATTTTGAACGTTGCTCCAATTTGGATCCTTTATTTATATGTTACAGAACAACGTAACGATCCTGACATCCTGAGAGGAGAAGGAGATCTAGCAGAGGCATCCTGCACCGGCGGAGCAACCCTAGGGTGAGTATTTATTGTTTGTATATCAGTTGTGTACGCATATTAATTCAGTCTCTTTATTTGAACAAATTAAACAAGAAAAAAATAAGACTTTTAAATAAAAAAGATTTTTACATAAATCCTATAAAAGTTTCTAAAAAAGTGAAAAAAAGTTTATAATTTTTAAAATTGTTTCATTTTTATATAAAGCTTCTTATGCATCCAATATAAAATATTAATTAAATTTTTCACGTTGTCATAATTCGGATTTTATATTTGTATGTTACAGACAACGTAGCCTTAAGACCAACAACTCCGCTGTTGCGCATCAGTGACGGTGAGTAATGAATTTTATTTTACTTTGAGGTAACGAATTCATAAATATAGTAGATACAAATATAGAAAATTGTTGTAAATAGAATCGTTACCTCAAAATGGATGGGCTAGAAAAGATTAAATTAAATAACTTTTAAAAGATTTTTTAAATATGAATTAAAACATATTAAGAGGTACAAATTAGAGATAAAATAAAAGTTTAAAAAAAATATAAAATATTTTTTTTAACATATAAATTTTATTGAATTTATTTGATAAAGAAAGCTCTAGTAATCTTATTAATTATATGAAATAATATTAATTATATGAAATATTAAAAATTTTTTCTTATGTTACACCGATTTTATTCTAATTTCGTATAGCCCATTTATCTATATTATCAGATTGATTTAATTAATATAAAGCCAAATTATCGATCTATTAAATTATAATATAATGTTAATAAAATAAAAATAATCTAGATTATAATTATAATCTATTAAAATATAAATATTTTATTAATTTTATTATAATATAAATTATATATTTATTAATATTATATATTAATAATATTATATATTAATATATATTATATATTTAAATAATATTATATTATTATAAGAATTCCTCAATCAATCAATTTTGATTGATAACTTGGCATTATATTAATTAAAATCAAGGTACATTATGACAATTCACAAATGTCGTAATATTACAACTACAAACGAGCGTAAAATTACTCATGCACCGGCAATAATAATTAGCCGGTAATGAAAGGAATTTTTTCCTTCGTTGATCTCCGATAGAGATCGATCCTACATCTCTGATTAGATGTAGCCAGAAAAAATATGGCCAGAATCAATCAAAGGTAGGTTCAACTAGCCCAAGGGAAGCAACGTCCGATGTATTCTATTAGGACACGTGTGTAAAATACGCGAGTAGGATACGCGATTAGGACACATGAATAGTTATAACAATTTTGTTATATCCAAGCATGGAACTTTTTGAAAGACAGTATGTTTCGTTCTCATATACATTAATAATAAAATATTAGTAAATAAATTTAATTAATAAAAATTAATTTATATTATAAAATATTAATTTACATCATTTACAATAATAAAATTTTTCATTGACACGTCGTACGATGTTTCACGAATGTCTTGTGGATTTTGCATAATGGGTCTTATTACGTTATACTTTGCATAACGACAACGTAATGGAATTTTTCGTCGGTGCCACGTATAATGTTGCATAATATTCTATTTATTGAATCGATTACGACGCGTATAAATAAAATTAAGTCTCCGACTGCAAAATGCATTCGCCTCGCGCGATCCGCGATCTCGCTATTATCGGATTCGAAAAGATTCGAGCGGAAAGGTCACCGAGACCTTTCGCTGAAATTGTTTGCTGATCGATTCCCCTGGTAACTGTCAAAGGAAAACATCCGCGACAAAATTAGCCACCTCTTATAGAGACAATTGGTGACTTTCTCCATTTATTATTCTCGTCAATTTTTTGAGCTCGTTTATTTTTTATTATTTATGATAATGCGAATTGCAAGGTGCTCGTAATGCCTTATTGCTTACATTTATAAAAAAATTATTAATATGAAAAATGCATTAATGTAATTATCAGTTTTAGATTTCAAAATGACCATAAATAGAATTGAGAAACGTAAGAGTAAACAAAATATTTTTCACCCGAAATGGATAATTAATAAAAATTTTGTAAAACGGCGAACTTTATTTTGCTGAAATATTACATGACTTATGTTAACATTTAACCATGCGCCGCTTTGCAGCTTAGCTGCCGAAAGGACATTGTCCTTTGACAGTCATTAAGGTGAGAGAAAGGCGATTCCTCGCGACGGAAATTTCATAACGACACACTTTGATTTTCTGACGGACACAATTGTAATTATCGGTTATCTCATATATATATATCATAGTCTTATAACTTATTAAATTTTTATCAAAAAAGAATTCACTCTTATTTATAATATTATTTATAATATTATTTATTATTTATAATATTATTTCTAATTAATTATTTATATTCTTTAATAATGTAAATATTAAATCATACTTATATAATTGTTTAGATGCTTATGCATCAATATAATTTTCAAACTTTTTTGTCAGATATATATTAGAAACATATTATTTTATTTTATTAAATTTTTTATTAATTTTTTGAATTTATATTTTTATTTTGAATAAAACGTAAAGAAAATGCATTTTGTTCGCGCGCGAGCGATACGCCTTTGCATAGCACGTGGCAGCCTCGAGCGGCGGGAGTGCATCGTTGATCTTTCACGCGTGCCTAATCGCAGGGCTCGTTGACGGCAAGTTTTTCTGGAAAGGTCGAGGCCGTTGAAGTCGCGCGGCCAGCTCGCGAATACCTTCCTTTCTCGAGTCTTCCGTAACATGAAAATTATGCGATTATCTTCTTCTCTCTCTTTCCCTTAACGCTCTTACCGCAAATTATCGTCGCAATCATTTCGCGAATGTGAAACGTTTGCAATTCAATTCTTACCTTATTTGTTTCACTTTATTGCTTCTTTACGTATCGGATACTAATCGATTTACTTTAAGCAAATTTATGTAGTTACATTTTGTACTCTTCGCTTTGCGTTTATCGTGATTGAAATCGAGCGTTTCTTCGATTTCTCGCAGAATTGCAAATATAAACGGGCGTGGCAGCAGAAAAGCCGCAAGAAAGCAGCGGGAAAGTTTCCCCGTCCCATTCAGGAACGAGCCAATTTTCTTAGTTGCTTTTAAATTTAAAACAATTTATTATAATTGATTTTTTTTTTATTATAATTGAATTTTTGAATGACAATTTTGACAAAGAATATTTCTATCCATTTTTATTCATTAGAAAGATTTCTTTAACGTACTTTGTAAAAAAATAATTCTTCTCTTTTCGAGCAATTTTTAATCAAAATAATACAGAATAGTATGTTTAAATGTAGCAAATTAATTTATATGTAATTAATAATAATATGGGGGAAGATTTTGAGAAATATTTTTATGCACTCCACTCTCTCTCCCTATTTTTATTCGTTTAAGATGAAGAACTGATAGTTAATTCTTACCCTAGAGATAGAGTGACACTTTTATCATGATAAGAGATTTTTTTCTTTTCAAATAATAATGCTTTAGTTGCATTCCCGGTGTTTGTTGATCGTATATGTATGTATTCGATGACTTCCCCACTTCGCCATTCGATCCGCCACGCTTTTCACATTTCACCGGGACCTTTTGCCGTTTCACATATCCCCTCCCCTCCCCCCCTTTTCGTAACACACACGTCGCGTATTATTACGTAATTATCAAGTTTTGCGCCACCGAGTTCGAGTGAAACGTATGAGACTCTCCCTGGTCGCTACTTTCGATGCCTGATCGTCCGTTTCTAAACGATTTCTCAAATTTTGTTTGATCAAAAATCCGACTTTTGATCAATATATATATTTTTTATTGTTAAAAAAAAAATAAGATATAATCACAATCTTTATTTAATAATAAAATATCTCTGATTACACATTCTGTGGAATTCTTTAAGCGTTCTTAATTCTTTAAGGAACATCGACGATAAAAATGTCGCAGTTATTATTCACACATTTATTATTCACGCAGTTATTATTCATATATTTACACATGATTAACGTGCAATCTTACGACAGTCATATGATCATTATATTACAACTCTATGACGTTGTTATTATATAACATCATTGCGTGATTATATAGCTATTTGTTTATATAATTGTTACACAGAAAAACATGCTGTGCATTTTAATTACTCGTTAAGTATACATGATATGGGTGGATATTCGAAAAATATTATAAGAAAGAGTTTCTTTTTCTCTCTTTTGTTTTTTTTTTTTTTTTGTATCTTCTCTTGACAACATATTTTTCACCGGTTCTCCTTTGATCAAGCATAAAATTTCGATTGCGAAGAAATCTTAAAAAGATCGCTGCGGTTATGGTTCTGTCTTTAACGTGCCATCTTTTCTTCCAACTATGCGCCATCGAAAACGAGAGGCACGAAATGGAGAAAAGAGAAATTGATCAATAAATATCTCTTTAAAATATACTTATAAACTATTTTATTTTATTTTTATTTTATTAAATATTAATAAATAAATTTATTACTTTATATATATATATATATATATATATATATATATATATATATACAAATGAATTGATCCTTGATATTAATTAAGAATTAAATGATGTATTTTAATTAGATTTGCAAAATATAAATGTTCACAATTTGCTTGTATTTTTTAATAATTAAAATCTTGGACATCAAAATCGTCGATGAAAATTCGAAACGTCAAGATATCCGACATTCAAATTTTTTAAATCTAACTCGAAAATATTATTTATTATATTAAAAATTTTTAGAAATCTATACATTAAATATACATCATAATTTACATCATAAATTTCAATGACTGCAATACTGTAATAAGTATAAACTCGAGATAGTATATTAAACCATATATCACAGATTTGAATTATATATGCTATTTAATTCTTAATTTGTAATCCTCCATTCCTATTATTATCAATAATGTATATTATTAATCATGTAACATGCAATTATGCTGAAATTATGACAAATCTTTGTTTTTACGAAGGCGTGAAAATTAGAACAAAAGCCAGTCGACACTAAACGCGTAGTATAGTCACGATCTGATAAATCCGTTAAACGCAGAAGATTGCTTAGCAGGTTGTTCGAAAAAATTGGAGAAGATATGTCTTGGCGCACGCTCTCTAGAGGAGTAGAAAAATGCGTGTGTTCCAGTTACGTGCCGATATCTCGAGTAGTGGGAAGCTCGTCGGCCATTTTGCCAGCTGTCAAACATATATGATGTATATTCTAACGACACGTTTCTCTTCGTGAATCGATCACGCTCTAATTCCTTACAATGATCTCTTCTCCGATCGCTAGAAAACGCATCTCTCCTACCCTTTCTTTCCATTTATTATTCGCTTTATTATTCAGATTCTCCAAAGGAGAGAAGAACGCGTGCTGCGATCTCGTGACTTCGACATAAACCGTTTGAAATGCATGGTTTTTCGCGAACAGTTTACCATCGACGGCAATTTCCCATAAAAATAGCTTCTTGAGACTCGAGTCGATTAATAATCTTTTTTATAATTTTATTTTCTATTATTTATATTTTATTTTTTATTTTTTATGTATTTATTTTTTATTTTACTTTCTATTGATACTTATTAAAATCTGAAATTTATATTAAATATTAAGTTAAATGTAAATATATTTTTATTCACTTATATTTATAAATATTGAATTGGGATATTTATTTATAGGATGAAGGAGTGCAGGATGAAAATGCAGAATATAAAGATACTAAATATCATTGATTATTTATTTCCTCATTTGCTCATTTATTTATTTTATCTTAAGCGCTTTTATTATCTTCAAGGAACACTTAATGATAATTTTTGTCGACTGAAATTCGGATTTTTAATTAAAATTGCACACATAGCAGAAACTGATGGAAGATAATTAAGATGGTAATTTAGTAAACATGTTATATTTTATTGAGGTTCGATATACATCCTTAGTATAAGTGTGAATTCTAAAGAGGCAGTTAATTAGCTGAAACAAAACAAAAATATGTTTTTAATTTAAATTATTGCTTCAAATAGTCATATTTATGTAGCGTATTATATACGTTATCTTTGCTGATATACGAGAAATTTGAAATATAAAATAATTTAATATAGAATATTATATTAGAAAGAAGAGATCATACCATTTGGCAATGCTTAAGGGTCTGCACGAGTCCGACGGTTTATCATACGAGAAGCCCGTTGAACATCTCACCATCTGAGGCTTATTGTTCCTGCAAACTACAACGTTGGTGCAGGCATCGTTGAGTCTATGCACGTCGCCGTTGTTACACGTGGTGTTTGCCAGTTCGCTTGGTATCACCTGGAACAGAGTCCACGGGTTTACCAACTCGGTCTCCGAGATAGGCGTGGGCCGATTGCCTAGTAGTAGTTGATTATCGGCCGATATCGCTTCTTGTTCGTGTTTTTCTTTGTTGATCTCCAACTGGGAAGCCTGCGGTCGCTGATGCCAAGGATCCATCTCGGCCTTGTTCAGCCAAGGATTTCCGGGATACGAAGGGGGTGGTGGTGGATAAGGCTGCGGGTAGATCGGCGGTTGTGGAGGATTGGTTGGTGATTGAGGCGGATAGGTTGGTGGTTGAGGCGGGTAAACCGGTGGTTGTGATGGATAAGTGGGTGGTTGAGGGGGACGAGTGGGTGGTTGAGAAGGGCGAGTGGGTGGTTGAGGAGGACGGGTGGATGGTTGAGGGGGACGAGTGGGTGGTTGAGGGGGACGAGTGGGTGGTTGAGGGGGACGAGTAGGTGGTTGTGGAGGATTGGTGGGAGAGGGTTGCGAAGGTTGAGTTGGCGTTTGTGAAGGTTGAATTGGTGGTTGCGTAGGCTTCGGTGGTTTTGGCGTAGCTGCGCCTTTGCAGTCCACGTTGTACGGATAATCGCAAACGTTCAATATCTGAAAGATATAGATAAAGTCGGTATGATACAGCCCTTCTTCCTCTCGATAAAAATAGATTTGTCGCATAAATATTTATTAATAATCTTTTATAATTTTCTATATATATGCAATATATTTCTTTATGTAAAATATATTTCATATATATACAAACTTAAAATTTTTATATAACACATTTTAAATATATTTTAGTATTTTTTAATTTATTAAGCTGTAATACTTAAAAAAATTTTTTTGTATAAAATATATTAAATTTTAACAAATAATAAATTAAATATATACGTGTAAAATATATTTCTTCGCATTTTGCATAATTAAATTATTTTAAAAATTGATAAAAAAGTACAAACAATGCAAATATAAAATATCAAAGTATTGGATTTTTTCTAGAATTTTTATATTTTTATGCTATTTGAAGACATTTAAAATTATGAAAAAATGTATAACTTTTTAATATATATTATATAATATTAATGTGTGTTTTTAAAAGATATAATATTTGGACGATTTATGTCGAAATAATTATAAAATCTAGAGCTCAAATTTAGCTTTTTTTTTTTAATGAGAGACTTTATTTTAAATAATTTCTTAATATTCTAATGTAATAAAAATAATAAGATTTTTTCCGCCAGGATTATTTTAAGCAGCATGTCATAATGTTATTTTGCGACTTAAAATTCCGCGAGCGTTTATGGCGCATTTTTTTTTAGAATGAATCCTTACGTCATTGTAGACCAGACTGCGAGGACAACTGAATTTGGTAGGTCTGCCCGCGACGCACACGTAGAATTCCGAACAGTTGGTCGAGCTTCTGTAACGTTCGTTCAGATCCGGGCATTGTTTCGATCCTGGCGGCAACGGCGGTTCTGCCATTCAACAGAATCATTTCTTTACTTCTTCAATTATTATTAATAATTTAAAGAAATTTTTTCTTTGCTTAATTATGGCACATAGTAAATGGAGAATTACAAAGGCATACTATAAAATCCTTAACAAGGGCAAAAAAAAAAAAAAAATTCGATACGTATCTAGAGATTATTATTACGTCAAAATGATACTGATGTTATTTTTTCGTTCTTTCGGTTTTTTGTAAATATTTCCATTTGGAGAACGACTGATCTAATGGACAAAATCGCGATTGAAAATCATTAACGGATTATCGATCATACTCACTCGGCGTGGCGGGCGGTCGATCGCCGCAATTGACATTGAAAGCGAAGTCGCAATAACCGGCGATATCATTGAAGAGCAGGCCGTCCGGGCAGGTTTGCTCGATCACTACGTCGTCCCAGCAATTGAGATAATTGGCGCAGCTTTTCGGGCTCGGGTACTGGCCTCTCGGACCCTGACAGCCCGGTGGAGGTTTTTGCGGTGGTAATATCGGTTGTGGCGGCGGCGAGATGGGACTCGGCAACTCGTTCGTGTCGCCCGGATTGCTCGGAAGTCCCGGATATTGTCTGCCGAGATTGTCTTCGTCATGGTTGGTCACCGTAGCGTTCTTCCAGACATCTGAATGGCCGTCCAATTTCTGGATATCAAAGTTATCCCACAGAGTCTCTATTTCTGAAATTTGATTTGATGCACGAGGTGTTTGTAATGACAGCTTATGTATATTAAATATTAATTTTAGTAGCTTGTACGCGAGATTAATAATAATAGCTAACAATATGAATGAATTTTAATTAAGGACAGTAGAGAAACAGAAAATAAAATAATTAATTTTTAAACATTAAATTAAAGTAACTGTAAAAATGTTATTGCAAATAATTTTACAAAAACAGCATAAATTTAGAAAAATTAAAAAAACAAAAATTATATGTTAACGTAACACAAGTCATAATATTGCGTTATCGTTATCACATTCATGCAGGAAGCTCTCGCGAAACTGGAGACTCTCGACCCTGAAACCGTCAACACTGACCTTCGGGTTGCTCGGCGAAGGCGAACTGTCTATCGACGGACGATGCCGGCGTCGTCGTCTCTAGCGTCGCCGTCGTCGACCTGACTCTCCTCCTTGCCGCGTCAACGAGTCCTAGAGCAAGGACCACAACGACAAAAGTCACGTTCACTTTCATCTTCCTCGTGGCGTACTCTTCGTCTTTCTCTTTTGCACCGACGACAGTTGCGAGGGGTCGGCGCCCTCCACCAGGACGAAAGAATACTCTTCTCGAAGATTACTTTCCGAAGTTATCTTCCTCGCGGATGATCCGAATCGAAGGATAATCGACACTGAAAATTGGCGGCGCGAGTCCTGGCGCGCGGTGAAGACCCGATGCTGGATGAACTGGACCTGGTCGCTTTCAGGGCCTTACATAGGGCAACCCCCACCGCCGCCAAGACTCCGTAGGGATCGTAGGACCTCAATTACACGCCGCGTAGGACCCTCTTCTTGTTGCGCAGGAAGTGCTCGCAACCGTTGCTTTCGCACCGATCTTTCGTTCCTCCTTCTTTTCGTATCTCCCTCCTCTACATCTTATCCGAGAACTTCTCATTGGACGAGATTTAGGATGCACCCGAAGGATGCATGCACGCTCGCGATGATTATTCGTCCTGTCTCCGGTTTTTTTTTTTTTTTTTTTTTTTTCCATTGATTTTTATCCACAGGTAGGATAGGCGCTGGATATTGTTACCGGACGAATTTAGGACTTTAACCCTTCCAGGTCGACTGTTTAATTCATTAAACATGCATTCCAAAAGATCGATCGAGGTTTTAAAACCCTCATTTGCGACTTATTGTCGCGATGGAGATGAGTACTAAGGATAGCTCGATATCATGACTATTTTTTAACCTATTAATCTTATTTCTTGGAAAATGAAGACGGACATTAAGCAAAATTGAGAAGGCTTGCTCTTGATTAAGACTTCTTATTGTTGATTTTTATTACTGAGGCTAATTTATTTTTGTTATTGATAGAAAATACTATTGTACAGTTTTTTTTTTTTTATGATCGGTGATTCTTGAATTTTTATTCGACAATGATTATGTGCATTATTTTTCAAGGAATTGTTATCATGAACATTTTTTAGCACTCTTTTTCTTTTAGATTTACTGTCCGTTGTACAATATTTTGCTGAATTGTTTTCTATTCGCATTTTTTCTACATTTGACTTTTTATTATATTATATATAATTTATTAAGAGAAAATTATATCTAAATCGGAGCAGATAGCAACTTAATGAATGTTTTGCAAGTTATTACAAATTTCTGAAAATAACAATTAATTATTATTTTTTATTATTCTTTAAATGGCTCGACAATATGACGTCATTGATTTCCATATCGAAAATTAATGACGCGGATTAGTTTCGTTTGTGGATCGTGACGATTTGATCGTCTGCGAGATTTCCTGTGTGACCAAGTCAATATCCTGTGGTTCGGAGGAGAAGAGGAAAAAATTCCACACCTGCAAGATTTGCAGGGCGGAGGGGAAGGAAGGGGCGAGGCGCGGTATGCAAAGGTGGACGCACTCTCGAGAGGACTTGTTACGCACTCGTTACCCGAAAGTGTGGGTCCTGCGTGCGGATGCTGTGGATCGCGGTATGTAGGAGGGTCCCCTATCGTCCTCTTCGAGGAGGGCTCATCGTCCTTTTTATTATCCGTTTGGATAAGAGATTCGGCGGATTCGGCAATAAGGAAGAATCCGGTCGAACGGCGAATGAGAAAAAGAAAAGATAAAAATGATCATCGTCCACGTAATCCTGGAATCCGCCGAGTTCTCGAATCTCCTCCTTTGAATTTCACGTTGCGATCCTGAGTCACGCGCGATGACCTCGCGCGTTCCCTTCTTCAACGTGTCAGCGAGATTCGAGGACTCACGTAATCGTGCATATTTTTTTGGCATGCATAATATCGAGACTTTTACAGGATTGGAAAAGAATAAAAGTGCTTCGCTTTTAATCTGGCTTAATATTGATGGAATTTTAATCGTCTTATTCTTTGATTAAAATACTATTTTACTTTATAAGCATAGCATACATAATATTAATTTTTTTTTAAAATGGATTCCAAGAAATTTAACAGTGATAAAATATATTATAATTATCTCTCCGACAATCCAAAAATTAAATATATGTCAATCTTTAATTTTAACAAAATCTTATTACGATACTTGTGTATATATATATAAACTAATAATATAATTAATATATATAATTAAAATATATATTAATATATATAATAAAATATATATAATTTACTAAAAAATATAGAAAATATTAGTTTAAATTTATTTCAAACTAAATTAAAAAATTTGCAATTGTTTTATATTTTAACTATTTTTTATTTATCTTAACTTTTTTTACTTTTTATTTGTAGCATTTAAAAAATTTTTGTATTTTTTATTTTTGATGTATTACACAATAATTTATAAAAATCTAGGTTTCTCACGATAGTCGCTCGCAAAGACATATGACCTTGCAAAATCAGAAGAGTGATACCCAAGATAATCTCCTGTCTAATCCTGGCAGTGCTGATATTTACATCGCGTGTTCGACGAAACGGTTGCTTCTTAAGTCTCTTTTCGTCCTCTTCATTGTTCGCGTTCGGTCGAGTTCTCGTCGTTGTTTTAACTCGAGCGGTAGTTCGGTTAGACTTCAGACCGCAGGTCTGAGAGATTACAGGGGGATCTAGGATGGAATGTCGACAGGACAGAGAAACGAAGCGGGAATTCCCGCCTGTTGAATCGCGAGATTGATTCGATAAAAAATAAATGATAAATTCTTAACTAAACCAAATTGATTTAAAAATAATTCTCAAATCATGATAACAGCATAATAATTAAAGCACAGAGGAATATATATAAATTATTAAAGAGAAATATATCTAAATTAAAACAGATAACTATTTAATAAAAGCGTGCTTTTCTGGAATTTTTATAGCACATCCATAAATTATATTTTTATTAAATAACTATCTATTTTAATTTAGATATATTTCTCTTTAATAATTTATATATATTCCTCTGTGCTTTAATTATTATGTTGTTATCATGATTTGAGAAATTATTTTTATCCTCGTCGAACGTTGTGGATAGCCTAACAATGTTTTTCCAGCACGATACTACATCGAATACTAAATTGCTCCCAATAAATTTGAAGTGGCTTACACAGCACGCCACTTAAGTTTACATACCAGGATGATATCTTTGCCGAGAACATGCGTGCATGTTCTCTTTGCTTAAATATTTTTTAATATCAAAGAAGATGTAAAGAAAAAAATTTCTCTCATATTTCTGTTACGATATTTATATAATTAAATAAACTAACTTATTTTTCACATTTTTTACTTTATATTTTAAAAAATTATTAAATTTCTAATATTTTTTAAATTTAATTTGAAAATCTTTATTAAAAAGAGTGATAACAAAAATGTATTATTTTGTTCAACTTTAAAATGAAATTGATTTAAAAAATATAAAATAATGATTTATATTAGATATATGTTATAAATAAATTATGAAGTATCGCGCAAAAAATTTCTATCTTTGAGACGTCTCGGCGAAACATAGATCTCGACACAGCAGGGGACAACCAAATTTAAATTCTCTGGAAGCAGGATGATTCTATAGATATATAGGAACAAACTGGTGAATGCCCTAGACATTGGCAATAAAACATCGGGAATATGGCACTCCATTGCTTATAAAATTAATGGATTTCAATAATGTTTAATTATAATTTTATTTTATTATTTCTTTTATTAATATATTAAGACTAATATATACAATTTTAATATCAATTTTCCGATTTGAATTAATTTTTAATATGAAACTTTTTTTAGCCGCTAAATAAATTAGCTTCATTAAATTTAAATATGTACATTTTTAGAAATTTTTGACGCTTTATTATATTTGTATAAAAGTAAAAAGAAATTGATTTTTTTCTAGAATTTTACTTAAAGCTTTGAGCATTGAATTGAGCTAAAGCTTTGTTCCGTCAGTCTTGCATTCCGTTTGCGCAATGAAATTCGAAAAACAGGTTGAGAAACTCGTCCTGCCTTAAAGCAGGAACCATCCGAAATGACGTTAAAAAGCAGTTGCTGAGCGGTAATACTTTAATGATCATTGGAATTTATTTCGGCGCAGGTTGAAGCGCCGCACGCGCTGCGAGAGTGCGTCTGACGTAGGTGGTCTTTTACTACTCTTACGCGTCTGATGATAGAGCGCAACCCGGAGGATTACAAACACTTAGCGCAATCGTCTGGCGATAACTGCATTAAACACTGTTATTGCTATCGAAGTAAAACGCATGCTGGGCAATCGCCCTCGCGATTACGCCGAATAATTTTCGCAATTCTTTATGGAATTCTTTACGGTAATTTGGATAATGATGAGTAAAAGTCTTATGCAATTATCGTTTGATTTCAAATCCTATTGAGCAGCATATTTTCAAGATTTTAGAATGAAATTATATTAATTATATTAAATAAAAAAAATATTTAATTAAACAATTTTTATAAAAAAAAATAAACATTGATTTCAAATATATTTTAAATTAAAGATATTTTTTTTTTATAAAAATTGTTTAATTAAATATTCTTTTTTTTATCAGAAACTAAAAGATACATATTACGTTGAAGTTATGATATATTTTTAATTTTTTGCATCGATAAGTAAATTTCACTGATTGTGAGAAAATCAGTTTGAAATGCAAAAGATAGCGAATGAAGAATTAAAGGTAATGATTTCAAGGGATCGCGAAATGAGAGAAAAAACACCGAGGCAATTTGGGAAGGTCGTTTATTCTTTCCCTCGCAACCAGTTTTTCTGACTAATGTCGGGGCACAATGACGTCAAAATCTGTTCAGAGCCCGAGGCGGAGGGTCAAATTTGCATAAATAACACAAGTGGTCAAAAACGAACAGTGCGTTGGAACAGGACATCGACGATAAATATCGCCTATATGGTGGGATTTTAGCAACAAATAATTCGTGTAGCTCTCGTTATTTTTGTATGAGACGCATATAGAATGACTAAAAAAAAATCACCATTTTGGAAATAAAGATTATTAGCCTGGTGACTTTTGTTATGCAATTAATCAAATTTCTTTATACTTTTTAATTATGTAAAATTTTTAAATTACACGATGATTTTTTATTCTTTTGCGATTTATCTTTCTAGCTTTTTCTTTAGTTAACGAACTCTATTTTTCATACATTCCGTATTAAAAAACGGTTCTTTATTTTTTTTGCATATTTGTTTTTTAGATATTTGTATCTCGCAAGGATCGCCGACCGATTCACAGAAGTATTCCATTTAAAATATTTGTTTATTAAAGCAGAATTACAAATTCAGATAACTTAAGAAAACATGTTTTGCAATAGATGAAAATGTGCGTACATCTCTCTTTCATATGCATATAAGTTATTCAAGAATAATTAATGTCCCACGTAATTCCCGATACGGGATATCCGCGGGCGTTTATTGGCTAAGCGCCCTAATGAATCGAGTACATTTCGAGGAAAGGATCGTTGGAAGAAAAAGCGAGAAGGCGAGAAAGGGGAGGCGAAAGAACGACGATAAAACAATTAAAAAGGATCCAGAGGACGGGGCAGAATGAGACGCAGCCGTAAGACGATCCGACAAAAAAGGACGATGCAACACGAGAAAATAAAGGAGAGAAGAACGCGGTGGACTCGGACGCGGGTCCAAGGACCAGAGGTCCTTGCTCTCCGGGTCATAGCGGTCTATAGACTCCTCGCAATATCTTCCTTGGGCCTCTTTCAAAGGCTCTCAAGTCTGGCCTATTTGGATCCGCAAATCTATCAGTATCAATATGGCTGTGTCAGGTTTACAATGAACAAAAGGATATACTCTTGTAATGGATTTCTATTATTATTTATAATATGATATGCTTAAAAGAAGAATTGCTGATGAATATAGATATTATGTGGATTCAGAAATTTATTTTTTATCAAAATTGTCTATTATAAAAATAGTGACGGATTCCGTAAAAAGAAAATGAGAGAGAGGGGAAGAAAGATTTAATTTACATTTTAATTTGAAAATTTTTTAGATGGGTTTTTTGGAATTTAGCAAAATATATATAATATTTTTCATGATCTATTTCTTAATTTTGATTAAATCTTGCTGGTGTATTTATTTTAAGAGAGATAAAATTATGTTATACCAAATTGATATTGAACTCATCATTTTGAATCATTTCACAAAAAGAATATAGGACGGAAAAATAAATATTTTTGTAAGATTTACAAAAATATAAAAAAATAATCCAAACTTTTATTCTAAATTTAACATTATATTTCTCTATAATTAAACGAGGTTATTAAATATACGAAAGCATTTAATGTAATTTTTTGCATAGTAATTTAGTCCTGACATTTCATCTAGTTTACATAATCTCTTGATAGATTACTTGATATCAAGTGTTTAAAAATTGGTTACGTCTCAATTAGGGACATTAGAAAGCACGAGACATTTCCTCGTTAATTACTTTTTCGCCGAGACACCTAAAATATTTTACGTGATTACATGTGACTGTAACTTCTCCGCTTTATGCGCAGCGTTTCGTAATTTCGCGTGGTGTTGCTCGCAGTTTTAAACAAAGTTTTGATCCTTATATTTTAATACTGATATGACATATACATATTTTTAATTCAAAATTTAACATCAGAAGTATAATTATCATAATATTACAAAATATTATAAAAAATATTGTTGTTAAATAAATTATAAAATATTATATAAATTAATTATAAAATATTAAATATTAAAAAAATATTAGTAATATAAAAAGTTATATTTTACTTAAAATAAAAAATTAACCGCAGAATTAAATGCAATCTTAAATTTGAAAAATAATTAAATTGTTTTAATAAAAATAAAAAATGAAATTAATTTTAAATTAAATTAATGCTTAATAGAAGAATAAAAAAAATTTATATAATGTATTATTATATATATTATAGTAAATTTGACAATTGATGTATCTGTTTTTTTAGTTAGTTGAAATCTCTATTAGGATGGTAACCGGTTTTCCTTTAGTGCAACATGGCTTGCCACTATTTCAGGCGTTCTCTTGGGATTAAAAAAAATTCTTGATATTAATTTATATAAGAATTAAGAAATGTATAATATTATAACATTTAAAATTTATAAATTTTTTTTTACATTGTTATCATTATTATAATCTACGTTTTATATAAATTTTTTATTTTATGTTATATATAGAATCTTGTGTTTCTATCATTATAAATTTTTTTTTTAATTTTGCATGAGTATTAAATATAAAAAAAGAGAAAAATATAATTTTTATATATATTTTTAAAAAATATAACTTTGCTTTATATCTCATCTTTATTTTTAATTTAATTGTTTTTTACAAACTTTTACAAATTCGTAGAGTTTAATTACAGGATACAGAACACGAACGTCCGCATGATCATGAGTAACTCTTGATACGATCGACCTCCTGTTTTGCGAATCGAGGGTGGGATTGCGAGAGACTTGCGAAACTGGGTGTCCCATTGTTTTATTCTTATGTGTCTCGTTTCCTCTTGTGACCATTCCCACCGAGCGTCGTAATCATTTTATCCAATAAAAGTCCGTTTTTGTCCTCCTCGTCATTATCTTTGTTTGCATAATAAAATCCTTGAAAGATGCCAAATGCCTCGAATGCTCTCTGTTTTTCTGGAAAACGCCGTCATTTGTTTAATATAACATTTTCATATCGTGTAATCCGGGCGAGAAATCTAACAAACTATTGTCTGTCATATTAATCAACATTAACTTTCATTCCGACATTCCAGAAAAGTTTAGAGCATTCTTTTAGCATTAATTAAGCGACTTTCTAATTTCTAAAATTAGGAAATTCTCACTATTTGCAACTCAAACAATTAATTTGCACTCTAAATGCTCTATAATTTAGCATTAAAAGTTATTTTTAGTCAAGTTTTGAAATAAGGGAAAAAATGCTTGATATTTTTAGAAAGAATTTCTTTAGAGGTCACTACAGCAAAGTTTCTTCGTCTCTTTGTAATTGTTTTGATAAAAAAGAAATTTATTTGTCCTCGAAATACGTCGAATTCTTTCGATCGTAGATTTGAAATTGGAATGTCGTTGCAGCGAACGATCCGGATTTTTTAATGGCTAGGATCGAGTCTGAGCGACTTTGCAAAAATTCAGTGAATTGCAAGGAATTGAATGAAAAACAGGAAAGAACTTTGTTACTCCGATTTTTAATATTTCTAAAATTATAATTATTAATAATACATATAATCTAAATATTATGTATATGTGTGTGCTATAACTTGTCTCTGAAATGACAGAGTAAACAAAACATAATATTATACAAAATTGTTTATATTATAGCATCAGTATTAAAAGATTTTGAAATTTAAGATTACATTTTGTTCGTCGTCATAATGTTCTTTATCGAAAGAAAAGAACTGTATATACGTATATTATTATATTATTCATTATATAAACATATATTGTCATATGTCGACGTGACACATTTTGTATGAGAAATAGGCATTATTTTACGCGACTCATCGAGAACGTTTCTTCTTTATTTTCACTGTCTCATCGCGTGAAGCTGGTCGGCTGACCATTCGGGGAGGGAAAGAAACCGTGAAGGCCTAGTTAAGGCCGCTTATGCACGCAAAATTAACGTCGCGGTTAACGGTGGCGTTTTGACAGATAACGGAAATGATAGACGCCGCATGCTTTTGTGCGTTTTGATTCACAATATGTCGCCATAATTATAACTATAATCATACGCGATCATACGTGCCAATATAGAATCAGTTTTAATTTCCCGATTATTGTTCGAAAGTTTAGAAAGTTTTCGAAAACAATGATAATTCAATTGTTGTAACTATGATTTCAAAATAATAATTTTTTTTAATTAAAAGTATATAAAATTATAATACACGAGGCAGTCCATAATAAACAAAATAATAATAATAAACAAAAAAAAAAAGAATTTTTATATTACCTTTTTTATATAAACAATATTATTATATATAATTTTAAAACCATTATTTTATTATAATTTTTTAAAATAATATTCATAAAAGAATATTATTAAAAAAAATTGTAATAAAATATTATATTTTAAAAAACAAAACTTAAAATCTTCGGATCAATTATTACGCAATTCTTTTCACTCGCATTTCTTTTTTAAAATTATATACAATAATATAATTTATATGAAAAAGATAGTATAGAAACTTTTTCCTTTTTGTTTCTTTTCTCTATACCGACAAGTAAATGTTTTTGTTTACATAAATGAATTTTTACTGAATGGATTTTTCTTTCAATTGGCGAGCGAAATTTATATATATTATACCGTTTCTCGTGATGATTTCATTCTCCTTGGAAAGGGGAATTTCACTTCCCCTTTTCGAGATCTTCTTTATAGTGGAATGTTTTTTTTTATCATATAATAAAAGAGTCATTGTGCAAGTTGAAATCTCATCTATTAATTAGTCCTGCTTTGTTTAACTTGGCGTTTTGTTCACAGGAAATTTATATCTAATGAATAATTAGACAGTTATAGAACACGCGAAATATTGATACCGATTTGTATTATACAAGTGATTTACATGGAAGAGATTGGCGTGAGTTAAAGTGCGAGGTTAAAATTTTTATATTTTCAGATAATGAGAATTTATATATATATATATATATATATATATATATATATATATGACTTATAATTTAACATTTTTTTATGATAATAGTTAATAGTTGTAAATATACATGCTACTTTAAAACATTTATTTCCAAAATAATAATTATTGTTAATTATTTATAATTAGCTTAATACAATTACATGCATTATCATTCACACAAATTTAGAAAGCTGATGACTTAATTATCAAATTATAACTTAATACAATTGAATATGCAATAAATAATTACATATATTAATTAGACACATTATTCTTAATTAAATAATTCATTAAAACAAAATTCATCTTTTTTTATAAATTTACAGAAAAAATTTAAAAAAATATGTGATTTTTGAAACTAAAAATGATGATGTATTTTATATATATCATGCTATTAATATCACTTATAATTAAGCTTCTATCGAATCGAAAACGACTTATGCGAAAGATTATTTTTTATAATTTCATTGTCTACTGTATACAAGTGGATTAATAAAATATTTTAATGAGTTTTAATTGCCGATGATTTTTATCAGATATTTATTAATTTGAATATTGAAGCAATCATATAAAAAACACATTTCTATTTTCTTATAAGCAAGGAATATTTCGATATGATCGAGGCTCTTAATTCGAGTATGATCGACAAATTAAACGGTAAAGGAAAATCGTATGTATATGCAAGTGCCGTTATTTCCAAGAAAACATCGTTCCATTGACATGGTAAACGAAGCGTTAAGCACGATTCTACTATTGGCCTTCCTCAGCACGTAATAAATCGCGGAGTATAAGCGTATTATTATTATTATAAGGACGCGTGTTGCCTCTCCTGTGAGTCACGCGTAAGGAGATCCTTTCTAACGGGTGTATTCCACGACGGTATCATCAGTCGAGCATCGCGGGCTATCAGCTAGAAGTCTCGATAGACGAAATCAGGTGTGTTCTCCAGGTAGAACCTTCCTATGCGGCCCCGGAGATCGTTCAGAGACAGATGAAGAGTGGGGAGCTCATATAAGACACCGGGCAAACGCCTCTTCCAGTGAGCAGTCTCGACACGAAAACTCATCAGCCGAGCTTCCTCGGCTCCCACACACCGAGGACTAGAGAGTATATTCTCTTCAAGTATATATACCGAGGATATTTCACCGACTAGGACACATTTCAAGTTAAATCGTTTTATCAGAATGTCACAGCACATCTTCTCGCTCGTCCTAGTGTTCCTGGCTGCACAGGGTGAGTCTTTCTGCTTCTTCTTCTTCTCCTCCTTCTTCTTCGGGTTCGCTTTTGATTTTTTCCTTTTTGCTCCTAAGACTCAGAGATTAATCGATCGATTGATTCGTACTGACCGTGTAGGATAATGTTTATGTCAATTTATTTATTGACATAAACATTATGGAACATATACACATACATATATATATAGTTAATATATTTTTAAAGAGATTTTTAGAGATATTTTTAACAATTTTTCTATATTTCCGAAACATTTTTATTATTCCTTATTAATATTTTTAATGAGTAATCTTATCAAGTCAGATTTTTATCATATTTTATAAAAATGAAAATGCTTTAATGGCTTTTTTATTACGACTAACATAATAAAAATTAATAAATTATAAATTAGTAATATAATTTATTAATATTAGTCTTAAATCTTACATAAGTAAATATATGCGCATACATCATAATTTTTTTTTATATATAAAAATGGGTTACAATAATTTTTTAAATTTTATTTCAACATATTAATTAATAATAACGTGCTGATAAACTTATTTAGTACTTGTGTGAAATATATATCTAATTAAATATATATGTATATATATATATATATATATATATATATATATATTTGTCCTTCTTAAAAATAATAAACATTTTTTATACTTTTAGAAAATTTTTTTAAAACTAATAGTAGTGACAAGATTTTGTTTTAAATAACATGTTAATATTTTTGATGAGATGTCTGGATCTAAAATAATTTGATTGTTCATTTAAAATACATATATTAATGTAATTATAAATATTTATAATTACATTAATACATTTTCCCATAAAAGTTTTTTTTCCATAGAAGTGGATTGTGATAATTACATACTTTCTCTAATTATAAAATGTTTATATTATAATCATATTATCCATTATAATAAATATTACATTAATACGCAAATAATTAAATAATTATTTCAGAATTATTATCAACGACATATATACACACATACATACAAATTGATTATATATTAATAATAATTTATCTTAATGACTTTTCAAAAATTAAATTTTTGTAAAAAAATATTTATAAATTATTTATGTAAATAAAATAATATCTGCCATTTTAATAATGTCAATAAAATATTTAGTAATATTATATTAAATTGAATGAAATCACAAGAAAATATCGGTCATCTTTGATCTTGATTTGATCTAGCGATCGTTCGGCTTTCACTTTCGAGATCGGCACGTATGCGGCTATATTTATAAATAATAAGAGTCGTTCGATAAAAAAAACCAAATCGGGTTGAGCGAGCGAGAATGAAAACAGTGAAATTTTCTCGTAGCAGTCGCCATTCGCAGTGAAACTGAAAAACCGTGCGGACCGTTCTACTTTCCTTCGTGAATCTTTACGATGATCGCGGACATCGAATTGATTAAAGCGATCCTCTCGTGTCCTTCGCAAGATGATGATTCATATAAACGATTCATTTTACTTTAAATGGATGGATTATTGTCTCATTTTAATGATGCTTATTATCAGTGATAAACACTGTCACCAAAAATCATTTTGTTTTTGGTTATGTATTTGGGTATGGTATTATCATTGATGCACACAAATATAAGAATTCAATTAATTAGTTTGCAATACTATATATATATATTCTATTATGCA
>JBCAUJ010000014.1:5174834-5195041 GCA_038406275.1 Cataglyphis albicans | reverse complement strand
ATTATCATTGCACACAAATCTAAGAATTTAATTAATTATTTTGCAATACTATATATATATACTATTATTCAGTAATTACAATTTTGCGGTAAAGATAGAGTGAAAGAAATTAGAGAAAATATAAACATATTTTATGGGATAAAATTATACAATTTATTATTAGCCCTATGAATATTAAAATAACAATTAAAAAAGATTTTTAAAAAATATATAAAAATTATTATATTTATATATAAAAATTATTATATTTAAGGAATTATATTTTATTACATAAATGAATGCTGTTAAAGAAATCTTTTTAGCTCTAGAATTTTGCGTTAAAAATTACATAATTACTAATCTGATAAAGAAGAATAGCATCGTTGAGAATTAGATAATGAGCTCGATTACAAATTTCGTTGCACAATCCTAGCGACACATTCGAGGCGCAGAATCCGTCGTAAGCAGCAGGTCTTCTGCTCCGTAATTATTACACGCATCTTCGTAAGAACAATAGTGGCCATTCACCGGGTTTCACACATCTCGAGAACTTTCTCTCGTATGTCAGGAGTGAAAATATGAAAGTAGCTCAGCCTGTGCAGTTCACTCTCTCTCTCTCTCTCTCTCTCTCTCTCTCTCTCTCTCTCTCTCTCTCTCTCTCTCTCTCTCTCTCTCTCTCTCTCTTTTTCTCTGTTTCTTCCTGTCTTTTCTTCAATTTCTTATGATCGTGTAATTATTTAGGGACACCCTATATAAGCAAAAGTACGCTACTTTTAGGTCTTATTATCTACTAAAATTTCTAAAGCCTGGATCTTCAAGCATGCAAAAGCGTATCAAAGTATCTCATTTTCTAAAGAAGAGTTAATATCTTGATTGGTACACAAATCAAATATTCTTATATTCTTAATACTTTTTTCTTCTTGTTTAAATGTATAAAAAAAAAAGGAGAAGAATTTTTTTACTTTATATATTTTTAAAATATTTGATTGTATACATTTTCTAATCTACATTCTCTAATTATATACAATGTCATTCGGTTTTGTCATTCCGATAAAACTTACAATATTATGACAATAAGGTTATAAATATATTTTTTATAATTTAATATTCTCTTTTCTTGCTGTCGCGACTCGGATAGATTGCGGATATCGAAAACATACTTTTAAAAATATATAATCACCGATAACTCAATTCTGCAAACGCTTACGCAAGAGATTCTACTTTCTACGGTGACATTTGAAGATATTAATACTTTGAAAACTAATCGTTTGTCACTTCGCGTAATATCTTTGCGGAGAAAAGTTTATTTATTTGTTTGTTTGTCGTTTATTTGCTTCCCATACCTGTTCTCGCGACGTATTTGCGATGTCAAAACGGTAACGTTGGCTGCTTCCGGAAGTGGCGGTATAATAGCGAAAAGAACGCCGGACGTTCCGCTCAACTTAATTTATCGATTAAAAGATAAAAAGGATGAAGAAAGGAAAGGGGAAACAGATTTTATAAACACGCTTCGCTCTTGTTGCGACACGGCGCGCATTTATCGAAGAACATTGCACTTAGCAAAGTCCGAGTTAAGGTGGGGTTTTGCCTCGGGTTCTACCGGTGTTAAGAAGAGCCAAGAAGGCCGGCTTTGCTTATTTATTCGTTGAGGGAAAGGAATATGGAAAGGTTGAGAAGAGAGAAAAATTCGTAATTTTGCTCCTTGCTTGGAAATTTCTGAAAAAAATAAAAAGCACATTTTTTTATTTACGTTAGTCTAATAAATTATGCGATATTTAATCTAGTAACAAGAAGTTTATCTGGAAATTTTTTTAATTTCAATTCTGATAGTGTAAAATTAATCAATGGAAAATTTATGTGGAAAATAAATATTAATGACAATATTTATAAACTGAAATCCACTAAAAAAAGATTGCAAAAATATTATAATTCAGAAATATTGATTGGAATAAATATTATTAAATAAATATTATAAAAATTTAAATAAATTTAAATTCTTCCAAACCAATTGTCATTTAATTTTATTTTTCGATATAATTTCTTGTCCTGAAAAAATATTCTTTTTAAATTCAGGAGAAAATTATGGAAAAATTTTTTGCAAACTGGCACATCTGCACGTCATTTTTAAAAGTCGATGTACTCTCGGCATTGCTCTTCTTTTAAGTCACCGATAAATGATTATCGATGCAAGAATTCTTTAGAGCTGAAAAGTTCATTTACTCATAAATGTCGAAAGCGAGAAATTTTCTAAACGATCATTCATTCGTTTGCGCGAACTCCTCGCGAAGGAACAAATCGCGGAGCCGCACCTGCTTTCAGTGACGAGGAGTAACGGCCGCCGAGCCATTGCTGCTCAGACTACTACTTACTCTTTACGAGGAGTCGTAAAGGAAGGGAAAGTAACCGCGGCGTGTTAACTAAGCGTCTCGCTTGCATAATCCGCTACGACAACGTTCCAGGGATGTCTCCACCTTATTCGCGGCACCGTGTCGACCGCCCGCGCAAACTCGATTAATTCGCGCCGATCTCGCGCGACTAATCGGATTTATTCTTCTTCGCTCTTCGTGCGTGAGATGCATCCTTACGGGTGGTAACTGGCCCTTGATGGCATTTGCATAATTCCTATTAATCGTATCAATGAATACATCGCAGTCATCACTGATTTAATGAGACTTTTATATATTGTATACGATATTTTAAATAATATTATATAGAGAAATAAAAATTTTAAAAGTAAACTTAAAAAAAAAAGAAATTAAACTAAAATCTTTTTAATTTAAAATTGTATTCCATTTGAAAATGCCACATATATTTTCTTTAAATGAAGAGAAATATTTACTTTAAGAAAAATACATCTAAATTTTTTAAATTTTATTTAAAAGGTTTAAATTTTTAGAATTTTAGAACTCAAAAATAAAAAAAACGAAATCCTGCGATTTGAAATTTTAAATAAAGGGAACAAAATAAAAAAAATTTCTTTTTAAACACGATTTTAAACACGTTTGAGTGCTATATTTATTATTATTATCCCAAATTTATTATTATTTATTATTATTATCCCAAAAAATATTACGATATTTTCATTGATAATTAAGGCCATTATTCTTAAGGCCATAGTTTTACGCAATTCCTGCCTGGTGGAAAATCACAATCTCTCGACGTTCTTTCTCAACACGGACGAAGCTCGCTTCCCCACGAGATTATCAGTATCGTGAGATCGATCGTGCTTCGCTTTCCTTCCCTTATCCGTTCGGACCAGTTGGCTAACAGCGTGCAATCTTTTCGCGAATAAAGGCCCGTAACATAAAAGAGTGTTTATGATGGATATAAACATCGCGATCACTGTCACAATTATCATCGAGATTTTCTTATTATTATTTGATAGAAATTTATTCCGATTATTTTATTCCTATGTTTATGCATATTTAAAAAAAATTTATATTTTTTATAATATTTTTAATTTATTATTAACTATTATAATTAAAGGCTACGTAACATACGATGCATTTCAAACATGATTAAACTTACTTTAAGAATGTAATCAAGTTGGAAATGAAAAAAGAGAGACGTGATATCATTAGGAGCTCTTTGCGAAATGATTTTAGAGATACAATCGTGACTTTCATCTCTCTTCGAGCACCGAGAGATTGTACCTGTCGAAGATTCCGGTCGGTCGCTCTTTGAAGATATTTTATTTTTATTTCAATCTTGATTTACAGATCGGAACGGGGCGGCTGAGCAAGAGTGAGGGCTTTATTTCGTTCCCGGATTAAATCTTCCGAGCAGATCGATAATGATACATACGAGTAACGTGCCCAAAAAGAGAGCGAGAGGAAAAAAAGAGAAAGAAATTCTCGACATATGATCGACTATATTGAGATAATAGGAATTTGTATTATATTTTATAAAACAAAATAAATAGAATCAACGGGTTTTGTTTTTTACTTGAAAATTTAAAATAAATTATTGCAAGAATTTATAAGACAAAATATTAATTTTTGTATTACAAAGATAACTTAAAAAAATTTGAAACTTAGATATATATATAAATTAAAGTTACAAAAATAGAAATTAAATTAAAAGGCAATTAAGAGAAATTTATAGCAGCTTCAACAATGATAAGAGAACTTTTTAATCGAAATATAAAATAAGAATGAGATTAGACGAATTGATTGCTCGATCGAATCTTTCGTGCGCTCACGAAAGGGGGTTCAGAAAGGTGGAGCAGGGGTGCGGAATAGGACTGCCCCCGAAGGTTGCAAGTCAAGGCTAGGCACTTTCACTCGAGAGCCGTCTTGGGAGCGCGCCTCATGCCGGCTTCCCACCTTATTTTACTATTTGCTTTTCCGAACGTGCGCGGGCCGTCGAATCATTAGCGAAACGATCGGACGTTATGTTAAACCGGTACCAGTAGTGCATGCATACCTTCGAACGAAAGTCGAACGGCGACTTTATTCGATTAGAATGAAAAAGAAAGTGAGTTATTAGTCTCTGAAATATTATTTCTCGAAACTACAGATCGATTGAATAATTTGTAGGAATGATGAAAATTATTGAATCGTTTAAAACGCTTATTCAAGTCATAAAACATTTCTTCTAATCTTCTAAAGCAATTTACGACACGTTATAAAACGAGATAGTAAAATATTGTTGCTATATGTCTTTGAAACAGAGATATCTCGAAAGAGAATATCTTGAAAGGACGACGTCATCGGCATCTGGTCTTAACTTTCCACTTTCGATGTGTGCGATCTTATACAAGGAGTCACGCGTAATTAATTGCGAATCGAAGGAAATTGATGGCATCGCGTCTTGTTAGAGATATTAAAAGATATTTCCATATGACGCGGAAGAAGGATATGCGTTCCAAGTATTTTGCATTAATCAGCCGGGATATCCTTGAACGGCGATTTAATCCCGTGCGTACAAGGATAGTGTCGTCTCACGACATCGTGACTTTCGAATTGATTCGACAGATTTTGATTCACCGCGATGTTAAGATTTCGAAATTGCGCGCGTGGCTAGAATCAACTATGCACGAGAATATCCTTGATATTCGCGTCGCCATTCAGTGTCCTTCGACAAGAACACGCGCAAGTGAAAATTATGATTTTCATACGTCGATATTTGTACTCTGTTATTTCGTAATCGCGGCTCATTCAGACGCGAACGAGAGAAAAAGGAAAAGATAATTAACATTGACGATAATTAATTTGTTTAACGACGCGATAAATTAGCAGCAAAGCTCATTAAGAAACTTCTACATAATTAATATTCTAGATGGATTAGCTAGTTCGAGAAAGCAGAAACGCAGATAGAAAAAAACTTCTTAATCATCGTTCTTATAATTAAGTGCTATAAAGGGGAAAAAAATAATCTTCTGCATACGAAAAAAAAATTCATCAGGCAGAAATAATCTAGTCCTAATTCTTCTGTAATAATCCTCACCTGTCCGATTTGGAGAATCCTATCCCGAGAAGATAAAATAAAGGATAAACAGGATAAGAGAGAAAGATGTGCGTTCACATTTTCGCGCTTGCAGGCTCTCTGGGACAGAAGCAACAGCAGGAGGATCCATGCCAGACCAAGTCGCGCGTAGTGGGCGACATCGAGTATTGCGATCGTTATTGGGAATGCGTGAGCGGTCGGCCAGAATTATTCGATTGTCCGAACGGTCTCGTGTTCGCCGGCAAACACCGCGGCGTCACCGAGGGCTGCGATTATCCGTGGCGGGCGAACTACTGTGACGGCAAACGCCAGGCTAATCCGCCGATTCCAACCGAGCATTGCGACTGGCTGTACGGTATCTTCGGCCACGAGACTTCCTGCACCAGGTACTGGACCTGCTGGAACGGAACCGCCACCGAACAGCTCTGCATAGGCGGTCTGCTTTACAACGAGAGAGCCAGGTCCTGCGACTGGCCCGAAAACGTCGAGGGATGTCAGAAGCATCGTGAGTACGATCGTCAGATAAAGAGTGAAGCTTATGAGAGAATTATTTGAGATTTATTGGAGTTGACAGTCGAAGATTATTCGAAAATTACGGAGCGTTTTGAAGGATAAATTGGCGATTAATTTTCGTTGTGAACTTGGTCCTCTCGATTGGATTTTGAAATTTTTTTCTATTTATTTTTACAAATTGATTGCTGAATTTGACTTGAATTTAATTGAAGCGTCTTTGAAGATTATCTTAGGTAGGTTTGATTTAAGAGGGGCGATCATATTCACTTTCGAAAGTAGGCAAGCAAGACGCGCGTTTTCTCGTGTCTGCTCTTCGATCTTTTCCAAGTGACAGTACTTGAAGAAAAAGGGGCGAGGCATTTAATTAGCATTGAATCGAAGAAGTGAATTCTCGCGCTGCTTTTCTTCCCCTTCTCGCCTTCAGAATATCGGATGAAACGTTTATTATTAATTCGCATCGCGCTAAGTCTTTGATCTTTAATATCAAATGTCGCCTGATGGATGCATCTTAAGAGAAAAAAGATGAGAATCTTAAGATGAGAAATGAATCTTAAGAGAAAAAAGATGAGAAAGAAAGAATTATTTAAAACATTTGCTTTGAGCTAAATTGAAATTTAAATTATATTTTTTTTTTACTTATATATATATACAATATTAAAAATTTTCTGTTTAAATATTGATATGATATTCGATTAATAATTAGTAAAAAGTTTTAATATTTTGGAAATTTTAGAAATAATAATTTCCATTTATTTTTTAAGAAAAAGACGAATGTAGAAGTATCTCCATTTTGCATAATTAAATTTCAAGTCAATCCATCATTAACGAATCGAATCCGTATGAAAGTTTTCGACTTTCACTCCGTTAACGATCATGTCCAATTTGTAACAAAGAAATTCTTCGAGAAATCACTTGATGTGATGAGATTGAGAGTTCTCACTCTCAAAATGCATATTTTTAAAACAATTAATCTTGAATAATAAGCACAAAATATCATCGTCAACGCGTCTGGATGGAAATTTCAATATATCTACGCAAATCTTACATACATCGAGATTATTATTTACTACGAATTTCTCGAAGATTAGGATAGTTGAAGCTCCAGTTGAGCTCGATGTAAGACGCAGCCTGTTTACAGCTCTTTGCAACGACGACGCCAACGGCAACGTGCCTCTCGGCAAGTCGTGCAACCGCTATTGGCAGTGCCAGGGTGGTTACCCGCGGCTACAGCGCTGTCCAGCCATGCTGGTGTTTGACAAGCGGTCGCTGAGGTGCGTGGTGCCGCCGACGGAGGACTGCGACGTTCCTACGACGCCGCCGCCCACCGAGGCCGAATTGTCCGAGGGTCGCAACGAGCAGCAGGAACCTGAGGAGGAGAATCTGCCGCCCGGTGTGCCGCCTCTGCCGGCAGGCGCGTTGCCGATTCAACTGCGCCCTCGTCACCGAAATTAAAACGGGGATCCGAAATTGTTCGAGTTACGTCGAACCATCGGGAAGAACGAAGGAAACCAGGAGATGCGATGAGCGAGATCCCGGAGATCGAGCTCGTCGATCGTCGATCGATCAGTAGAGAGAACTCGAGAAGTTCTCTCGTGATTTCGAGAGTCTTTCCAGATCTTTCCCTTTCTTCTTGTAATTCTATTATTTTTTAATCAATTAGTGTTGGATCGATTTCGAAATTTTTAGAGATCAACAGATTTCAAATTACCCTCGATATTGGAAAAGTTACCCTCTTACAATCAATCTTGAAATTACCCTCGATATTAGAGAACGCGATGTTCCGCGATTTCTTGACAATGTTTAGTTTCCTAGTGATTAAAAATTTTAGTTTGTTATTTGATCTTTCATACAGAGATTTAATTTTTAATTATGAAATGTAAATTTGAGTGTAAAGATTATTATAATTATGTGTTTCAATTCTTTTCAGGATTCTCTCTTTTTATAAAAAAAAGTAAAAATTTTTTATTATTTTAATTAATTTATTATTGAGCATGTATTTGATGAATTAATTTGATTAATTTGAGATAAATGAAATAACTTTAAAAAACTCTTGAGAAAACAAATAATTTTTCAGTCGTTTAATCGTGAAAGTTATCTCTCTTTCTTTCTCTATAAAAAAAAATATTTAAGTTAATTCAGGAGAAGAAATCAATCGAAATACAAAATAAAAATTGGTCTTAAAAGACATATATAAATGAGAGAATACAAAATATACATAAATACAGGAAACAATATTAGACTCAATAAACAATCATCATGAAATATCTCCAAAGATTGACTCGTGGATCGATCCGCCCATGTCTTTGATCAAGCTCTTCTAAGGAGAGATCCGTATTATTAATTAATAATAACATTAATTATGAATATCTCGTTTTTCCCTCCCAGGATCCGTTCATCATTTGCATTCTATCACATTGGTCGAGATGTAAATATCTTTCCCTCACTTTGCCCTCCCTCTTTTCACTTTCGCATAATTGTTTAAGACTTGTATCATTTATATGTAGATTGATTGGAATAAATTGTACGTTGTATATTTTTTATACGCATGTTCAGATTTTATTCAACAAGTTGCCTGGCTGTACATTGTTCTATCTATCATAAATACACATACAATGTCATATTGTATTATATATTATATGTATTACATATCATACTTGTTCTTCACGCGTTATACATGCAATTAGTCCTCTTTAAACGTTTATTAATAATAGATCTCCTATCGTCTATCGACAACGCTCAATAAAAATAAAATTTATCAGGAATTTTTTCTTTTTATTTTGCTTTGTTAATTTTTAAATATAATTTTTTCTGATTATTATTATTATTTTTTTTTTTTATAAAAATGTGTATCTAATAAATAATATTTTGTGATTTATATTTTTATATGCTTTTTATTTTTATAGTTTTTTTATTTTTATAATTAATTTTTCCTTTTCCTCATTTTTGATTAATTTTGAATAATTAATCTTGTTTTGTAATAACTCAATTTTTTGCAATATAAAATTCTTATTTTGTACACATTTTTATTTTATAAATAAATGTCGGGCAATATTACGTTTTTTTACCAAGATCATTTTAATTTTTAATTTTTAATTTTTAATTTTTTATCAAACATGTAATTTTTCATTGTTTGATGTTTAGTTGTTTTTTTCGTTGTTTTTTTTTTTGCTGATTTAGGATACCAAGGAATGTGCCTCTATTCTTAAATTCCATTAGCACTGAAAAAAAGACATAAAAAATATAATTAGAGAAATAAAAAAATATTTTTCTACATTTTATATTTACTTTAGTTTAATTAAACTGTGTGTTTCAAAATATTTTGATTTTTATAAATATTTAAATTTTTATCAAAAATGTTCTTAAAAAATTGACTGGTAATATTGAAATTAATTTAAAATAGGGACAATTCAAGATTTTGTTTTTAAAAATGCAAAATGTACAAACCAGTGGGGAACATCATCTGGATCCAGGCAAGTCAGGCTCACTGAGTCAAACAGTTTTCCATCTCCGCAGGTGAGAAGTCGCGGATGACCGTCCACGCAGGTGATCAATCTCCCGCAATCACCTGGTACAGGGAATCTAAAAATTGCAAAATTTTGTATTTTACGTGAATAAATATAAAAGAAATTTTAATTTCTAATCTTTCGTTTGTATATATATATTCAACAAGTTCATTATTTTCACAAGTAGTGAAAAAATACGTATTTTTTATTGCATTAAAAAAAATTATAATTAAATATATTTGTAACTCTAGAGGTAGAAATAAAAAAGCAATTATAATAAATTATAGGAGAGCTCTTCTCCTATAACTATTTTTTAGACTATTTCTATTTTTTTCTATTTTAAACAATACTCCTTCGAAACATTCGCGTATAAAATGGACATTTTATTGAATTGATTGTGTTATTGCATAGAAATATAAACATAAAAATAAAATATAAAATAAAAAAAAAAATATAAAATATATAGCAGTGTATGTCACTTTGCTGATTGAGATGAGCATCAGTCGATTCCCGTTTAAACGCGAGAAAAAACTAGCATTTCTCTCTCAGGATATTACCCTAATTATTAATTATTGTTAATTATTGTATATAAATTTATGGATTTTCATTTGTATTTGAAAGAAAATTGAATATTTGAATAAAACACGCGTTGACATTTGTCACGTGTGTTTCTTTCTCTCTCTTCCTTTTATTCTCTTTCTCTTTCTCCCAGTCTCTTTTTGGAAGGCGGTTCTTAAATCGAGGTACTACGCACAAACACGAATGATCTGACATTTAACGGCATTGATTCCTTTTACTCTCATAATCTTTCAGTGACGTGCAATAAAAAAATATTTCTTCTCTACAAATCTTTCTCGTAATAAAGTAAAGAAAAAGAGGCAAGACTGAAGATCGAGATAAAGAATTTTATTACATCCTGTAGCTGTATAATAAAATATTGCACGATATAAATCGATAAATATATAACCGGAAATTTACAGGAATTGTTGGAATCCGAGATATATATATATATATATATATATATATATATATATATATATATTCTAATTATATTATAAATGTTTAAAGAGAGGACAAGATAATGCTTATCCGAAGTGCATCGATCCCGAAGCTAGTTTTATTTTTGCGTGAGCTCTCGTTCTCGGAAGTGTATCTCGTATAATTAAATACATTACCTCGGATAGGGCCAGAACTTGGCAGCGGGGCTGTTGGAGGGCAGCTTGTGCGGACACTTGAAGCCTACTATAGCCTCGGGATTGCAGAAGGGGATGAGCTCGTCGGGCCAGACGCACGTGTGAGTCTTCGCGTTGTAGACCAAACCCGGGTCGCATTGGGCCGGATGTGGCTCGCCGTAGATGCACTTGATGTAACTAGTACTGCAGCTGTCGCTGTCGGGGTACATGCCGAACTGATACTCGCAACCTGGACTGCTAATAGGTGTATCTGCAGAAAAGATCGCCGATAGATCATTCTTATCTGACTGGATCGAAAATTGCAAGGTGGATTTGTAAAATAAATTAAATGTCCGATAAAAAAAAATTATTAAAATAATAAAAGTAAAAGATTTCTTAAATATTTCCTCTCTTGGAACCGTTTATAACGTGTTATAAATTAATAATATAAATTAATAAATTAATAAATAACTCCATTATTTGTTTTATTTATATCATAAATTTTTTTTTTTCCATAATCGCTCGATATATATATATATATATATATATCGAGCGATTGTGGAAAAAAAAAATTGTTATCTTCCTTTTGTGCACATAAAATATGAGAAATTGAAATATTATATATAAGATTGGAAAGTCGCACAATTATATCGAAACGTTGAGAGATAAGCAATTCAAAGAGATTTGCTCGAGGACGAAATTACGATGATTGGCGTTAACGCGACCCACTAAACCGCCTTCAAAATTGTTGATTTCGCACGACTTTTACTTTCACAACAATGTTACCTTCATACGTTGCAATGCGTGATTTTTACTTTAATACACAATAAATTGGTTTGGGGAAAAATTAATGATACAAGAAAATAATAATGTAAATGATATTAATATTCTACCATATATATAATTATAATAGTAAAATTATAATGCATCAACTTTACTTTTTATTTTGTTCAATTGTTATTTTATATTTTATTTTATGCCATTTTTATCTATACTATATTATTTTTTCAGATAAACTTTTACATTTCAAATAAATCTTGAATTTTTTTCTCAAACAAAGTAGATAAGAATTTAAAAATTATCGATAAATAACGGGTGGCTGAAACATCGAAAATGCGACGTGATACTTACAGTCGGCCTTGCGATCGCCGCACTGGACAGCCCAATTATAATTGCAGTGATTGTGGATAGCGCCGTGTCCGTCGAACAGAAGTCCGTTCTCGCAATACTCGTAGCTTAGAGTACCGTTCGTACATAAAAAGAAGGCTCCGCAATCCTCAGGATGAGCGTAAGCGTGGATCCCATAAGGATTGGGACATGATGGGGCATCGAATAAGGCGACGGCCTCAACTGCGAAGTGAAATAGAATTTTAGCGCGCGTGACAAAAACAGATTTTAATTCTCAATTAATAGTACACTTTTAAACTTTTCTAAAATAATAATTTGAATAATATTAATATTAATATAAATTATTTTTTGCAATATTGTTTATTTAATTTAAAATATGATATAATTTATTAAAGCATTATAAAATAAATATAATTTATTTTATAACACATTATTCAATATTACAATCATTTTTTTTTTAAACAAAAATTAATGAAGAATTATTCTGCTCTATATTGGATAAAGTAATATCAAGATTGCAATCTTATTATATTTCTCATCGATCACATTGCCCTTAATATTCGCCATTATGTCACACACGCGGATCTTAACATATGTTGTCTCGGCGGTGAAAGCCTCGCGAGTCGTAGGTGATGTTGCAATCCTTCAGAGTCCACGGGAAAGAAGAAGAGATCGTTCACGCCTGTGGAGAGGCAGTCTTTGATGCGCAGAGGAAGGAGATGAGCGCATCTGCGAGGCAGAGATGCGTAGCATCTCGGGACGTAAGGTGTGTAAGGCGTGGTGAAGGTGAGGTGAACCTTCGCGGATGCTGGTGGTAGACTTACCACGTGCCAGGATGGCCAGGAGCAACGGCACGATCACGCACCTCGGATAGCTCATCTTCTTCCGGCACACTCGTCGGTTTGACTGTCTCTGACTACTGACGACGAAGTTAGCGATTGGCGCGCACTTTAGGTGTCGGCCTCGGTACACCTCGGAGACGCTGTATCGTCTCCCTTCACCGATCGACTTCGTCGAACCCCACCAGGATGTGTGTCCCCCCTTGTCTTGTCCCTGGGTTGCCTACGTGTCGGCCTGTCCGCCGTCGTGCTTGACGAATTGTCTGAGACTTGCGGTTGCGTTCTTCGATAGCGATGTTTTCAAGTCGATGAATTGTGAAAATTATTGGGGAAAGAAATATTCCGGAAGTTGTTTTACAGTATATATATATATATATATATATATATATATATATATATATATATATATTCAAATAATATAGCCAATTTAAATTTATATAATTTTATTCAAATTTTAAATTCAAATTTTATTAAAATAATTAAAAAAAAAAAATTTAATTTCAAAACACATCTTAAAAAGCCGAACAATATGACGAATTTTTTTCTCGACTTTTACCCTACATATTCTTCGTAGAACCAGCCTTTCTATTATCCTAATTTATAATATTCTTGTAAAATTTGCTTGCTAATAAAATTCGTAAGTATAAGAAGAAAATTAATTTTGAGCAAAATACATTAATTAATTATAATATACATGCTGTAATTATTCTACAAAAGAACTCTTAAAAAAAACTTATATTTTAAAAGCTAAACAATTTTTATATTTTGCATAATGACACTTGGACAAGGGAGCGAAAATTTTAGCTTTAGATGGACATTTTGAGAAGTTTATTTCGCGATCTATCATTCTTCTAATCATTCTAATCTCTCGCAATTATCGCGATGCATCATGCATGAATAAATGATCATAATGTTGAACCGCGATCCTTTTCTGGTTTGCACCTCTTGAAATACTTAAAGATACAAATCGCGAACGCGTATGATCTGCAACAACTATGTTGCACAAGCACGCTTGTTATTTTTCCGCATACTTAATATCGCGTAATATTTCTGCGTTCTCAGTGAAGAGAATGGCTGTGCAAGTAGAATGTTTATCTTTCAACTGCGCATTCGAAAGAAATCACAATTTCACAATTACAATAGATGTACTTGAAAGATATTGCTTGATTAACAAAGGAATCTACTAATTAATAAACTATGATCACAATGAAGCTTTCATTTCGGTTCAATTAATTATCATCAAATTTAATTAATTATATTTTTATAGTGTTGTTTACAGAAATTGTAAGAAGAGATAATATCTTCTTCAAATTCTTTAGAAATGTTAATCGCGCAATTTCTCTTGCGCACGTGACATTTTAATATAAATTTTGTCATTTAAAAAAAAAAAAAAAAAAGGATCTTCGCACAATAATTTAGCAAGGACACGTGCATTTAACGGTTAATGCCAAGGTACAATTTTCCCGAGGCTCATGATATCATCGGCCGCAGTGTAATATATACTCGCTTCTAAGTGCATTGTAACACGTGTTATCGTATAACCGAAACGTGTACGCGCGCAGTCAGGAGGCGTTCTTCAATACATCATTACCGTGGTGCGAACACGTGATTTCCTGTGCGAACACCGAGGCATGTGTTAGTGGGGCCCCCGGAGTTTTTAATCTTACGCAACACCCATCACGCCGGTCTCGGAGAGGAGGGGCCCAGATTGCAGGATAGTGAAAGCAGTCGAGGCGAACTGGACAGCTCGATAGATCGATCAGACATTCGATGTGGATACGACGTTATGATGATATTTAATAATTTCAGTGGCAATCAATAACTTTCTACTAACAAATTGTCAAAGTATAATAACGGTACATATACTTTAAGAATAATAATATATATTTCATCTTATTTTAAACATAATGTATGGTATTTCGTTTTATTTCATTTGGCATTTATTAAAAGGGAAAAAAATATTTGGTTTTAATTTTTTTTAATTAAATTTATATGTCTGTATTTATATATGTTATGCTTTGTTTTATTTTATTTTTTATATTTTATGAAAGTAATATAGAAAATGTAAAGAATTTATTTCAAATTTATTTATTTCAACCGAGTTTGCTTCACGAATTAAATACAAATTAATAGTTGAGGTGTAACTCGTCGAGCGCATCGCTCATTACGTAAAGAGAAAGGTATCACGCGGATAAGAGGAGAGGAGAAATTGTACGTCTGCTAGCTAGAAAAACTGTAGCATGTTATTTTATTATGTACCGTGAATCTCTCGCCGAATCACGAAACAATGCAACTTGTCCTGTATTACGGCATTTAAAGGCGCATGAAATGTAACAAAAATTAAGAAAGTATATTATATCAAACAGCAATTATAAAAGACAATATATACATATATATGAGATGTCATATAACTTGAGATGGAAGGCAATTTTATAAAGAATGGGTTAATTAATTCTTACGATGACTTTTGATTCGCCGAAGTGAAATCCGATCGAAATGTATTCAAAGAGATGCGATTTCGCGAACGCATTTCGCGATGCATTCTGGAACATCGTAGGGTGTGGAGATTTTTGACGTCCAATCTCTCACGTCAGAGAAAGTCACGTCGTAACACGCGATAAATATTAACGATTTAAATAACACGATACAAACGTACAATAGTATATAAGATGTATTTTATTATGAAAAACTTAGCGCGATTTAATTAACGCTTTAAAATTTTTGAATTAATTGAATTTGAATAAAATATTTTCTTTTGCTCCTTTTTCACTTTAACAATTCTCAAAATAATATATATATATATAATATTTTTTTAATAATTAATAATGGAAGATGTTATAGATAAAGCATCGCACATGCAGGATGAAAGTAGTGAGAAGGATTTAAAATATATTTCTGATTGAAATATAATAAATAATCTCGTTTCTTGATTTATTTATCGCGGAATTGCAAGGTAATGTGTACGCGTTTTTACAATAAAATTCCACCTCGCGAGCATATAATCGTTAATTACATAAAATTGGACCGGTTCAAAAGCGGAGGAGTTTATCTAACAGAAGTTGCGGTATCGTCGGTGTTTTCTTTTCGCGGGTTAGCGACCTACGATTACAACTTATATATAATGGATTTTCCAAACGCAAATTTGTTTACGTAAAAGGAGAAAGGGGGTAGTATATATGTGGCGGACAAAAAGAGAGAGAGGACGAAAGCACGTTCGTTCTCGCGGAGACCACGTGGCAGCTTTTACATAAGCGTGCATATCACACGCATTTATTGTCCGTTTAATTAAAAAGATGAGCGTTACACATGTAGCTTGCAGTCTGTTGTGGCGCCTTCGGCGTCTCTTGTTCAATTCTTTCGCTTGTAATAGTCCTCGCTGAAATGTTAGATTGCATTTCGTCATGAAAGGTAACCCAGATAACTCTTTTTGGGATCAAAGAAAAATGGAAATTAGAGTTATAATTAATTACTTTTTTTAGAAATAAATTCTTAAAATTAATTCTAGAACACTACGGATGGAAAAATTCCTTTAAATTTAATATCGTCATTTTTTATATTCTAGATTCTTTTAATTTTCTTTCCAATTGTTTTCTTAAAATTACATATTTCTGTTTATTTTAGATTTATTTATTAATTTTTTGATTCTTTAAACATTTTTTTAAATTAATAATTTATAATATTAATTAATTAATAATAAATATTTTTTTTTGTTTTAAATGAAATGACAAGCAAATTCTTGTAAACAATAATGATTGCCAAAATCTTCAAAAACAAGAGTGTTCCACGAATAAACTCAAGATTCTGTCAAAGAGGGAAGAGGGAAATGAAAGAAAAAGAGAAAAAAGAAAGAGAGAGATAAGTATACATACCATCCCTGTACGCTTTCCGGTTCGGTGCACCTGAAGATCTCCTCGTTGTACACAGTGCCGGGTTCGCACTGGCCCTTCTGCGGCACCACGCCGTTTTTGCAGATGTAAAATTTGGCGCAGTCCTCGGGATGCGGATACGTGGGATGCGGTAAAATCCTGCCGGACGGTCCAGCGACGTCGCCATCCGGACAGACAAATCCGTCGTCCAGGACGTCACGTTTCGCGTTCTCGCACAGGCGTGTGGCGTCCACCGGCCAGACGCAGCTGGACATTTTAGGTTCGTAGATTAGACCGGTCGGGCAGGGCACTATCTGGGCTACTCCATCGATGCAATTGACGAAGCGGTCGCACGCGGTCGGATCCTCGTGGCCGAAGATGCCGTTTGCACGCGGACAGTCTTTACTGGGTTGTGGCTCCTCTATAATAATTGTTATGTTTGTGTAATATGAATTAATTATTTTATATATAATTTTTATGTCAATTATATAATTATTATAGTTGCATTCTGCATGGATTTTGATTTAGAATTTATAATAAAAATAAAGTTTATAATATATATACACGCATACATTAATTATATAAATATTAATTCTTAATAATTTTACAACATTGATAAAATTTAAATTTTGAATTTGTTTTATATTTAATTTTTTAATTAAAATTTTTTATATATCCTAACATTATGTGTGTGTGTGTGTGTGTGTGTGTGTGTGTATGTCTATAAATATTATTATTTATGCAAAAAGGTGCGATTGATTTGACATGATTAAAGTTTCACCGTATCCGAGAAAGAATGTGATTGTTCGACAAACCGGTTCATATCGAGTTCTATTTTCGTGACTCTATCGAATCGACCATTCTTTTGGTTTGCTGAGCTGCAAAAGCAGACAAATATATAGATAAAAAGAAATGACATTAAATAGAATTGTCCAGTATTTGGATCGTATACGATTCGGAAAAAATTTCCCGCTGAATATAAATTTTTTACGCCCCAAATTTTTGACCCGAATAAAATAAAATTCACAAAAATACATATTTCTTTTTCTTTAAACGTGGAATTTTTTTTTATCCGTAAAATTATTTGATTGCGTTGATAATCTTAAAAATCTCTTATTATTATAATTATTAAATATTATAATTTCTAGTCTAAAAGTCTAAAAAAAATCTTAATAAGGTAAAAGCGCAATAAGAAAAATGATAATTTAATTTAATTTAATTGCAATAATTAATGAAAGGCTAATAAATCTGGAGAATGGTTTAAAACTTACGTAAAAGTGTGCGATCGCCGCAAGGCACGTTCGCCGGAATATCGCAGAATTCTTTCTTCGGATTATCATCCCTGAAGACGAGCCCGTCTTTGCAAAGTCTCTCCTCGGGTTGATTGTCCACGCAGGCGTAATAAAGATCGCACTGCTCCAGGTCGGGGAAGAAGCCCTTGGGCTCCGGACACCGGAATTGCGCCCAGCTCAAGGTCATCAGGGTTAAAAACGGCAAAAAATGGCGAAAAACCACGCGGTTTTCCATCTTTGATATCCTGAAAAGAGTCTCGAAAAGTTTCAAAATTTTGTGAGCTGCTGCTTCAGAAAATTCCCGAAAAGATCCTTTCTCTTTTCTTTTTCTCTTCCTCTCAGTTCCTTTTGTTCTCCTCTTCGATTACGTTGACAGCAGCGCGCCGCGACGTTGGTAAAACGTGACTGCGGGGCCCGAAATAGGTCCTGTTTCGCTCGCTTGCAGCCTCGCCACCACCTTGACGGGTCCTTGTTGCTGCACATTTTCCAATTCTCCCTTCCCTCGACTTCGCCCCCCTTTTTGCCGAAAGTCTTCTCTCTCTCTCTTTCTCTTTTTGATCGAATCGCAGTCTCGCTGCCCTCTTTTCTCCCGATGCGAATGCATTCTAATGGGTGCATGGGCGCGAATTTCATTGCATTGCACTATTATCGATGCAAAATAGATATAGACTTTAGATACACTTCCGGGTGTTAAGGTAACTTGTTGCTGCTGCTTCTACCTAGCTTGAAACTCGCATTGCAAATGCGACTGCAATGTTACATTTGCGATTTAGGCATTTAATCAATTCTAGATCGAATCGAGAGATGTCCGAAAGCGGAACGAGAGAAATTTTTTTATGGTTTACTGAAACAATTATTTGTTTGTTTATTTAAGTCAGTAGAGAGCAATCACATGCTAATTAATTATCTAAAACCATATTTTTGCAGTGCAAAATGAAAAGAAAAACGAGCAAAACGAAAGAAATGATTTCATGTTTATTATAGATGTGTGGAAATGAATATTCAATTATTTGTTTAAGTTAATGTAACTCATTTACGTCCCATTTAATCACTTTTATTAGCAGCAATATGCGAGAAATATCTCATAAATTAAAAAATAATTAAAATAGATATAAACCATTGAGTGAACTATATGAATAATATCAAAACTATTATTTAATTTTAAATAGTATCGAAGCATGCTGTTGCAATGTTAATTTTATATTAATTTTATCTGTTAAAAAGAAAAGAAACATCCATAATTACAAAAGTGAATATTGTTACGTTAAAAGCTGTTGCAGAATTTAATTTTATATTTAAAGCATAGATTAAATCTTGAAAAATCTTCAGCAAGTGACATTTGCGATGAATGTTCGTAAATTGGAAAGTTGAATGAAAGAATATGCGCGTAATAATTCAACGTAATTGCCATGCGAAAGAAATAAATTAATTTTTCACTCTAAAAAAGAATAAATAAATTATTTTAATCTACGTGTTACCTGAATGAATGATTTTTTCCTTGAAGAGAATATTTTTTTTTTTTATATTAATTGAGAATATGAGAGAAAAGAAGAATGAGAAAGAGAGACGATAAATTGTAAAGCGAGACACAAACGAGCTGTTCGGGAGAAAGTGATAGTCGTTGGATCTCGTAACAAAAACGATTCAAGGTCTTTATACCGCAAATGTCGTTTCGAAAACATATCAAAAACCTTATCTTATCTTATTAATAAATTTTTTTTCAAATAGATTAAAACCACTTAACCAATGGCACATATATAATGTGGGCTAGTTAATTAACGTTAATAATCTTACAAATTAAATTTCTTTTTTCTTACTTTCTTTTATTTGCCATATAACATAGATTGGATTTTGTTTAAAACTGAAAATTTATAGTTATTTGATAGTTGAAATATACATAAATAATATTATTAATTGCACAAATACTTTTGTATTTTTTTCCACAAAAATTTATATTTATAATTTACAAATTACAATTACAAATCATAATTGCAATTTACAATTATTGACTTTTTCCATTAACAGTTACATTAATCAATTTGAATATTCAGGATTAATGATTTTCTTGATTAATTACATCAATCAAACAATTTTTTATTGCGAGAAGAAAGGATCTTAATTTTAATTTGCCGTAGTTTGTTTTAAGACTGAAAAAGAAGGATTAGGATTTGATTTAAAAAAAAAAATGACAGACACATAAAGTAAAAATAAAATGTATTTCAAGACACTCAAATGGCTAAACACACACAATGGGATTACTCGTTGAGTGAGGGGGGAGGGGAGAGGGTGACACGATTAGAGCGAAACATGAAATGTCCCGATGCGGGACAGATGAGCACCGATGATTTCTTCACGGCTTCTTGTCGTCATCTTTATACCAGTCCTCGCTGCAAGGCAAACAACAATTATTAAACTTTTTGACCTTTAAATAAAACATGACATTTGTTCAATCAACTCAAAGTATATA